>JADRCC010254867.1:0-55094 GCA_019843855.1 Hylomyscus alleni | reverse complement strand
TTTTTTTTTTCAGCATTTTAAAAACAGTGGCTATAGCATGTAGTTCAATTATTTGTGCTGAAGCAGGGGGAAACTCAAGAGGATGAATGTGTGATCCAATCACATATGCTGCCTTCCCATTAGATGAGCCATCTGTAAATACAGTATGCACATTTTCTATGGGCTGCATGCATAAATTTATAAGGAATACAAAAGCATGCATAGAGGCAAATTTCAATAACTTGTCTTTTTGGATAATGGTTACCAATTTTGCAAAAAAAAAAAATTGCACATGCAATAGGTCAAATATCAGTATTTTGCAATAACCAATTTAATTGCTGTTTGGAATAAGGGATATATATTTCATCAGGTTCATTCTCAAAATATTCCCGCTATTCTATCCTACAATTCTGTATTAACATAGCGACAACTTCATAATAAGGTGTTAAAACTTTCTTTGGAGACAAAGAAAGATGAAGCCACATTAATGATTCCTTTTGCCAAAGGACTTCTATAGGTGCATGAGTTGTAGCAATAACGCAAGCAGTCAACAATTGATCAAAGTCTATACAATGTATCTGTTGCTGGCAAATAGCTTCCTTTACTTTCTCAAAGCTATTCGTCCCTCATCTGTTAATTATCAAGGGGAATTAGGAATTGCATCGCCTTTGAGGGTATCAAATAGAAGTTTAATTTCTCCTGTAGTAAGCTTAAGATGAAGTCTCAGCCAATTAATATCTTCTAGTTACTTTTGAAAATTATTTAGAGTAAGTAAATTATCTTTTCCTAATTGAATTTTCTGTGCTACAACTTGTTTAGGATATAAATGATATCCCAAATATTGAAAAGGATATTGTCTCTGAATTTTTTCTGGAGAAACAACTAATCCCCAAGATTTTAAAGCTTGTTGTATAAGAGCAAAGGCTTGCAGTAAAACCTACTCAGAGTTATCAGCTAATAAAATATCATCCATATAATAGGCAACATACACAGAGGGATACAAGGTCCTTACATCTTGTACTGAAGCAGCAATCAGTTTTTGACATAAAGTAGGGCTATTAGCCATTCCTTGAAGCAAAATTTTCCAATGATATCACTTCCTAGTTTCCTTAAAATTACAAACAGGGACACTAAATGTATGGTAGTTGTCTGTTCAGGCAACCTAGGCCCAATCAAGTAATAGGTCTGAATTCCAATGACCCAGTTGGCAATATCTCTGCCTTGGCAATATCTCTGCCTTCAAGGGACAAAGTATTCGACCATAACTCCTGAGTCCTTGGCTCCTGTTTCAGTCACAACCTCTCACAGCTGCCCCTGCAGGAGATGTATGCTTTGTCAGGTAGACAATACTCCAAACGCCCAGCATTCTAGCTGGACCCAACCCCCAGTCATCTGACCACAGCCAGGCATGGCCTACCCCACAGACAGATAGCCATGCCTCACACAATATAAGGGGAAGTTCACCCTCCCCCCCTCTTGCCTTCTTCCTCTCTCGCTCTTTGTTCTCTCTCTTGCCTTCTTGCTCTCTTGCTTCCTTTCTTTACTCTCTCTCTCTCTCTCTCTTTGTTCTCTTTTCCTCTCCTTCCTCTCCTTCCTTTCTTTCTTTCTTTCTTTCTTTCTTTCTTTCTTTCTTTCTTTCTTTCTTTCTTTCTTTCTTTCTTTCTTTCTTTCTTTCTTTCTTTCTACATGACCAGCCTATTTTCTCTTTCCTATAATAAAATATCTCACTTATGTAGTGCCTCCTTTCAACTAACTAACATGCCTTGCAGCTCCAGACCCCAATAGCAGAGAACCTTAGCCATCAGAAGCATCAGGACCCCAGGCCCCACAGCTGGTGACCATGTGGGTCAAATACTGTGAGAGGTGGCACCCAGGACCAGTGAGTCTTCTGTCCTGCACTAATACAGAATACCTACACTTCCACCTCTTTCCCAGGCCCTTTTCCCTTCATTCAGCAACATTCAGCAGTGCCTGCAGCGTCCAGAGGCCTGAAGCCTATGTCCCTGGCTTCCCTGCAGGCCAAGGGACCCCCTGTAGCTGTTTCATTATCTCTGCCTTCCACGGACTAGGTCCCAGACGTCCTCCCAGTGAGGCAGAGTATGCAGGCAGACACCTTATACCTGTGCTACCTAGGGCACAGGAACCCTTACCTGGGTGTAAGGTCATCCTACGTTCACCTTTTGTCCGTGGCTACCCAGGTGCCCAGCACCCGGCATGTGGTGGCAAGATGGGGCCCTGGTAGGTAGTCGTGCAGCAGAGCAGAGAGAGCACATCTGCACCCAGGAAGGTGGGGCAGCACGCAACCAGGTGGGAGAGTAGGCACTCTGTAACTGACAGACACCGGCCTTCCTCCACAGCGAGTGCTGCGCAGGCAGAGAGAGCACTCTGTGTGCCTGACAAGCCTGACAAGAAGCAGCCCACCCCCGTGGGCTGCTTCTTGTCAGGACATAAACTGTGAGTGACCTAGTTCAAAACCAGACATCTCTCTCTCTCTCTCTCTCTCTCTCTCTCTCTCTCTCTCTCTCTCTCTCTCTCTCTCTCTCTCTCTCTCTCTCTCCACCCCCTTTGGAAACGCAGGTTCCCACTGCTCAGACTCCTCAGCCCTGTCTCTGCTTTGTGTCCATCCAAAATGGAGCGAAGCTCTGCTCTCTGCTCCTCCTCCAGCCCTTAGCGCTGCCTCTGAGCTCTCAGTTGCTCCTGACACCTAACTCGCAGTTTCCATCTGAACACTCAAACTGGTGAGCAAACTATGGTCGCTTTGGCCAAAATGCCTTCACTCAACCCTCAATGCTTTAAACTTTTCTTCAAGATTAAACTTCAACTCCTGCTTTTCAAGGAAAAAAAAACAGATGGGAAAAACACCTCATGGAGGGGCAAGCTCACCTCCCCCAATCTAAGCCCACCAAAACTGCTGCACCCGAGGTTTTGCTCATTTGCTCCCTCTATAGGATGCTCTTCAACTCAAAATGTTCTTGCTTCTCCATTTAAATGCTTATTTTTCTCCCTAGCATCAGCAATGTATGTTCAAAAAGTTTTCAAATTGCTTAAGGTTTCTTAAGTCACCTAATCTACTTCCAAAGTCAAATCAACTATGCTGACTACTATCATTCAATCCTTAATTAACAACCTGTTTCCTTTCACAGACAAACTGTTACTGTCTATCCCAGAGACATGATTTTCTTCCTCAGCTACCTGAAGCAGACTTTAAAGATTCCTTCCAGGATTAATCCCTCATAAATCTTTGCTTTCTAAGATCCTAACAATGATCCATGCTGTGCTCCCAAACAAACCATTGCAAACATCTTTCTGCTAGGGTCCTGCTCTTTTGTCATAATTATCCTACAGTTTTACAAAACCCCACAAAAGAAGACAGTGCCTGCAGCTACAGATCCACCAGAGACAACACAATCTCTTGAGAGCTGCAGACAACAAAGCAGCCTTTCTCCAGACACCTCATCTAACTGAAGACTCCCTAGACACATGCTGAACCCCACAGAGGACAGACAACAGACTTGGGACCTTCCAGCTACAGATGAACTCTCTTGCCAAGGCCAAATGTCTGCTGAACTTGGAGGAAGTTATGTGATAGTAAGGAAACCATAATGTCTATCTAGATTACTTAATTGTTGTTCAAAACTGATGTTATTACCCTCAAACTGTATTATCCTTGGAACAATTGATTTTATAATCTCTTGCATTGCCTATTTTCCTCACCGTCTGGTTTAATTGTGTTACTCCCCTGTCCTATATGATTTCTTCTAATACTTCCATCCCACCCAAAATTTTCACTACAAATGACACAATCATTCCAGGGCCCCTATACTTTCCCCAACATAGTAGACAGTTATTCTGATGACACCTCTCCCTAAAAAAAGATAAAAGGGGAAGTTGTAGGGCAGTGGTCTGTTCAGGCAACCTAGGCCCATTTGAGTAATAGGTCTGAATCCCAATGAACCAGTAGGCAGTATCTCTGCCTGCAAGTAACAAAAAGTGTTTGACCATAACTCCTGAGTCCTTGGCTCCTGTTTCAGTCACAACCTCTCACAGCTGCCCCTGCAGGAGATGTGTGCTCTGTCAGGTAGACAATGCCCCAACCTTCGAGCATTCTAGGTGGACCTTACCCCCAGTCATCAGACCATAGCCAGGCATGGCCCACCCAACAGACAGATAGTCACACCTCACACAATATAAGGGGCAGTTCACCCCCTCCTCTATCTCTTGCCTTCTTCTTCTCTCTTGATCTTTGTTATATCTCTTGCTTTCTTGTTTTCTTGTTTCCTTTCTTTCCTGTCTCTCTCTCTTGTCCTCTCCTTCCTCTCCTTTCTCTCTACATGACCAGCCTATTTTCTCTTTCCTATAATAAAATATATCACTTATAAATTGCCTCCTTCTAACTAACTAATGTACCTTGCAACTCCAGGCATCAGCAGCAGGGAGCCCCAGGCCTCTACAGAGAGACACAGGCCCACAACTAAATGCAAACCTTTTACTTTCATCAGGATGCAAAGGAATAGTATAAAAACAATCTTTTAAGTCTATAATAATTTTTATGTGTATTTTTTATAATGGCAGCCAGGGTAGGTAGACCTGGTTGCAATGTCCCCATAATTTCCATAGCTTCATTAACCTTTCATAAATCTTGCAATAATCTCCACTTGCCTATTTTTTTCTTAATTACAAATATAAGTGAGTTCCATGGGGAACTGGATGTTTCATTGAGGCCATCTTGTAATGGCTCCTGCACTATCTGTTCAGCAGTCAGGACTTTTTTCAGAAGTAAGAGACCACTGATCAACCTATATAGGAACATCAATTTTCCAAGTGATTTTATCCACATAGAGTGCAGGTTTTCAATGGTCTCCACTAAAAATATTCTAAACCTGTTTTTCCTTTTCTAGGGTTGACTATAATGGGTGCCAATTCTCCCTGATTTTGTTTCCCTAACCCTTGGTTAGGTAAATAGCCACAATCAAACATTTGTTATGTAACTTTACTATTTGGACTATATAAAAGAATTCCCATGTCCTTCATTATATCTCTCCCCCATAAATTAACAGGCAAATTTGAAACAATTTAAGGTTGAAAATATCCTTGGTGACTTTCTTTATCCTCCCAAAGTAAGAGATCACTGCTTTGCTCACAACTCTGACTTTGTGCTATTCCTTGCAGCTGAGTAATGGTCATTGTCTTAGGCCAAGATTCAGACCAATGAATAGAAGTTATTACAGATATATCTGCTCCTGTATGTAGCAGCCCTCTAAATTTTTTTCCATTTATTCTTAAGACTAGTTTGCATCGTTAAGCTTTTATCACTTGGACCCAATATACACCTGAAGAACCAAATCCTTTTGGTCCTCAAAGATTAGTTTTAACCGAATTTCCTGTCATAACCAATGGTATAAGGAGTAATTGAGCAATTAATTCTCTGTCTGGGTTGAATGACAGAGATATGGGTAGGTAAAGAAGTCATAATTTTAATTTACCCAGTATAATCTGCATTGATAACTCCTGGGGCAATCATCAATCCTGCCATAGTGGCACTGCTTCTACCCAGTAACAATCCTACAGTTCCTGGCAATAGCAAACCATATATTCCAGTAGGAAGAGCCTGTACTCCCATTTCTGGGGTTAATACTGTGTAGGTAGAGGAACTGAGGTCCAGACTTGTGCTACCCGGGGTGGCTTGGAAGAGGTTCTGAAAGGATTGTTTTTCTGAGGAATGAAGTACATGGCCCCATAACATTGATTCTGATCCTGGGGCTGTCCCCCTCTCCCATTTCCCTGAGAATCTCTCTTAGACCTGCACTCATTAGCCTAATGTATCCCTCTGATGCATCTAGGACAGACTCCTGTTTTTTTCTCACTATTTTCCTTAGTGTTATTCCAGCAATTTCTTACTAGGTGCCCTGTCTGTCCACACCCAAAACAACTCCCAGGAGGTCCATTAACCCTCCTCTTTCCTTTTCTAGTCTGTTGAGAAAAAATCTAGTGCATGATCTTTTCTTGTAGTGCGGCAGCTATGGCCACACCTTGCACATAAGAGGGACCAATGTTGGAACATAATCTAATATTGTCAGTAATTGTACCAGTCCCTTGTAAGGTCTTGTGGAAGCCTGGCAGGCTGTGTTTGCATTTTCATAAGCCAGTTGCTTTACTAGAAGCATTCCAGCATTAGCATCTCCAAACACTCTTCTAACTGCTTTAATCAGACTATTGACAAACTACTGAAAAGGCTCATCAGGTCCCTGCCTTATCTTTGAAATATCCTGAGACAAATCCCCTTTATTAGGCAATGTATTCCAGGCCCTACCAGCAGCAGCACCAATTTGAGTATAAGTACCAGGATTAAATTGTAACTGATTCTGTACATCCCGATATTGGCCTTTTCCTGTCAACATCTCATGAGTAACTGGATTGTTTTTTCTAGCGTTTAACTCTGCTGCTTGCTGACATCTTTCAAAGAATTCCACTTTCCATAGCAGATAATCTCCTCCCCCTAAGCATTCATGAGCTAATTGTTTCCTATCTGCAGGTGGAAGAGCCTCACTGGACAGGTCATCTAACGTAGCCATGGTGAATGAAGCAGTAGGTCCATACTGAGCACAGACAGTTTTTAATTACTTTAGTTGCTTAAAAAGAATGGGAGTGTGGTATCTAACTGTATCCCTTCCTATTTCAGACCCGCCTGAAGGGGTGATAAAAGAGTAATATTCGAATTTAAAGTAAGAGGTCTCCCTTTATTCCTGTTACCTTTTAAAGTCACTGGAGGAGGCAAAAATCTTTGTTTTTGGCACTATCATTAGTGTCTCCTCCTTGGAGTCTGAACTTTCACTACTCTTCGATTCTTCAAAAACTTGCTCAAGTCTTTCAATAAGCTAAGCTAATTCCTTTTGTTTCATCTTTTCCTGTCTGTGGACTATCTTTGCCTGCTCCTTCTCGAAAAATACCTTAAGAGAATCCCGAGAAAGAGGCCAATCCTCATTATGGTATTTAGCAGCTTCTTTCTCCAATTTAATTTTGTATCTCTCACTAGGATCCAAAGACTAAAAGGATCTATGGGAATTTTTTCAGGACCATGTTTTATATAGTACCCTTTTATCCTTTCTCTAACTTTCTCCCATATCTGTAGACTTACTGTACCCTCCTTGGGGAACCACGGACAGACTTCTATAAAAATCAGAAACTGGGTAATCTGCTTCTGACTTATTTTTGCTCCTCTGGCCTTTAGCATATTTTTAAGCTGATATACAAAAGGCATTCTACCATTCCCTTGCCCCATTTTTATGGGGTTTACTCATCACTGGCCCAAATTTCCTCTGCCCAAGCTTCCTCTTCCCATGATGTCCTTCACTGTATCCTGCTTCCTGGAGTTTTGACACTGGGCACCACCTGACCAAACCCACTCAGTCAGTCAATGGGTTCTCCAGCTCAGGAGCAAGGATTGAAAAGAAAGAGAAAATTAGACAAAGCTGCAGCATGACCCCAGTCAATTCTGAGACTGAAGCCCAATTTTATTTTATTTTTTCAATTCATTTTTTAAACCATTTTAATTACATTCAGCTATTAAGGGTGAACAGGACAATAAGGAACTAGCAAGGTGGTAAGTAGAGTAAGTAGTGATCACTCTTGTGACAATTGTTTAAAAGGGCTTGTCATAATGACCAAAATACTTGAGCCCACTTCCTTGTACAAGCCCAAAATCTTGCCTGAAGCCTAATTCTTTTGTGCCACCCTAAGATTAAAATTCCTGCCTTAACATACTTCCCTATCATAGCCTAAAGTTAGATTCTTGCCAAAACTTATTTCTTATTATGGCCTAATGTCAGATTTCTGTCTGAGCTTACTTCCTTGTCAAGGCCAATGTTAGATTCCTGCCAGAAGACCATTTGCTTGTCCTAGGCCAATGTCAGCACCCCCAAAAAAGCTCACCACATTCATGATATTTGTAAAATTTCTCTTCTGTATGAATTCTATAGTGAACTTGAAGTTATGAGGAATATGCAAAAGATTTCCCACATTCATTACATTTGCAAGGTTTCACTCCAGTATGGATTCTGTGGGGAACTTTAAGAATTAAAGAACTGGGAAGTAACTGGGAGCAACTTGACCCAGGCACTCAGGAACTCCAACAGCCCAGTGGTACCAGTTGCTTCCAGTCTGTTTGGACCAGTGCCCTAAGCAGACCTTGGGTGCAAATTCTGCAGCCAATCTCACAACACCCAGAGGAAGCTCCACTCCCAGGTGCTCTGACACACCCAGGATCCTAAGGATCAGAGGTGAGGAGGACACAACATCTGTCCCAACACCTGGAGTAATTGGGACCACCAGTAGGACCCAGGCATGCAGGTACTCCACCAGCCCAGTGACACTGGTTCCTTCCAGTCTGTCTAGGCTGGTGCCTTGAGCAGAACTTGGGCACAAACTCTGAAGCTAGTCCCATAATTCCAAGAGGAAGTTATGCTCCCAGGTGTTTTAATTAGTCCAGGATCACAGGATCACAGAATCACAGGATCACAGAGAGCTTGACTCTGAGGAGTTCTGACACAATCAGGATCACAGGAAGGACAGGACCCAGTCTGATTTAGCAAGGGCAGTAGCACTAGAGGTAAGCAGATGGTAGGAGGCAAGTGTAAGAACATAAGCAACAGAAACCAAGATTACTTGGCATCATCAGAACCCAATTCTCCCACCATAACAAGTCCTGGACACACAATCACACTGAAAAAGCAAGATTCGGATTGAAAATCACTTCTCATGATGATGATCGAGGACATTAAGAAGGACATAGCCGGGCATGGTGGTGCATGCCTTTAATCCCAGCACTTGGGAGGCAGAGGCAGAGGCAGAGGCAGGACGATTTCTGAATTCGAGGCCAGCCTGGTTTACAGAGTGAGTTCCAAGACAGTCAGGGCTATAAGAGAAACTGTCTCAAAAAACCAAAAAAAAAAAAAAAAAAAAAAAAAGCATCAATAGTGCCCTTAAAGAAAGAACCAGGTACTCTATCGGCTGAAGGGAGAAAAAGACCTGAAACACAGAGTTCTAGAACAAAAGAACATGAAGCCAAGTTGAGTCCCAATCAAAGCTTCTAACTTTACTTTTGGGGTTCAGTATTTATAAGTACAGGAGAAAGCGAAATTGGATCTCTAGGTTACAATGATATTTGCATAACATAAACAATTTGGGAGGAGTCAGGAAAGAGTCAGGAAAGAGTCAAGGGGAAGTCTGGCTGCTGGGAGTGCCCGCTCTTGAGGGCAGCAGTTCAGGGTGTCACACAGGTCTCAGGTCTCAGCTCTGGGGAGAGATTGGAGGCACAGCCCATGGTGGGGGTGGGTGTCAGCAGCAGATGTCCTTAGGCAGTCAGTTTGTTTACATTCAACAATGTCCTCAGTCAGCACCAGGTGTACTTTCCTCTGGAATCCTTGAAGGTGGAACTCAAGAGTAGTGGGCCTTTGTTTTAGGCACAGCAGGCATGAGTTGATAGAGTTGAGGCAGGAGGGAGGGACCCAACAAAAGAAGAAACACAAAAATCCCGTAAAGAACTACAGGAAAATATAAACAAACTGGTGAAGGAAATGAAAAAAAAAATCTAGAATTTAAAAATGAAATAGAAACAATAAAGGAATCACAAAGGGAGACAACCATGGAGATAGAAAACCTAGGAAAAAGATCAGGAGTCATAGATGCAAACATCACCAACAGAATACAAGAGATAAAAGAGAGAATCTCAGGGGCAGAAGACACCATAGAAAACATTGACACAACAGTCAAAGAAAATGCAAAGAGCAAAATGTTCCTAACCCCAGACATCCAGGAAAGCCAGGACACAATGAGAAGACCAAACCTAAGGATAATAGGTATAGAAGAGAGTGAAGACTCCCAACTTAAAGGGCCAGTAAATATCTTCAACAAAATTGTAGAAGAAAACTTCCCTAAACTAAAGAAAGAGATGCCCATGAACATACGAGAAGCCTACAGAACTCCAAATAGACTGGACCAGAAAAGAAATTCCTCCTGTCATATAATAATCAAAACACCAAATGCAATAAGCAAAGAAAGAATTTTAAAAGTGGTAACAGAAAAAGGTCAAGTAACCTATAAAGTTAGGCCTTTCAGAATTACACCAGACTTCTCACCAGAGACTATGAAAGCTCGAAGACCCTGGACAGATGTCATACAGACCCTAACAGAACACAAATGTCTGGCAGGCTACTATACCCAGCAAAGCTCTCAATTACCGTAGATGGAGAAACCAAGATATCCCATGACAAAACCAAATTTATACAATATCTTTCCACAAATCCAGCCCTACAAATGATAATAGAGGGTAAACACCAACATAAGGAGCAAAACTACACCCTAGAAGAAGCAAGAAAGGAATCTTTCAACAAACCCACACAAACATAATTCCACCTCTAACAACAAAAATAATAGGAAGTAACAATTACTTTTTCTTAATATCTCTTAATATGAAAATTAATATTACCAACTTCTCTTAATTGATTCAAATTCAAAAGTATGAGGAATTGAAAATTTGTTGGCTATCATCTAGTGGTCTCTCTAATTTGGTAATTGGAGAAATAGGACCAATATTTTACAATCCATATACACTTTCTGCTTGTTTGTACCTGATAGTGTCTTGCCAGGTACCATATAATAGTCTTAAAACCATACTTCTCCTATCTCAGCCTCTCTATTAGTAGGATTGTTTATTTGATGTTTTTATACTATACTACAGGGTGCAGAACATCTTACATATTTCAATATGATTTATACAGTCAAAAGAAACATAAACAATTAACTTGGGAGGTGAATTATAAGAGAACAACAAACAGTGAGACTGAATGCTTTGCTTGATGTTTGTAACTATTGTATCAATTTTGAAGAGAACTTTATAAGTTACTCTTTCTCTGAGAAGAATGCTTTTCAAAATCATCACAGCCAATGAACCAGATTCTTACTTGTACCTAATGTCTGGGCCACCTTCCAAGAAGAGCCATTGTTCATTGAAACAGTTGGTGAATGACTTCATGGATAGACTATCTTAATACACACTCCATTTTGAACAGACCATCTTGATACATACACCATTTCTTAAATGAATGTAATCTTTTCTCTGTGGGCTGAGAATGAAGAAAATTACTCTAGTCAAATAGCTTTGACCATAGCAGGGAGACACATCAAAACTGTCAACTCTTAGCTTAGCTACTATGGAGATAAAATCCTTTGGTGATGTGAGGGACATTGAAGTACTGTCTTATTAGAATGAACTCCAATGTCTAAAAATTGTATTTTGGGCTTGTACCACAGAAAGAGCCAAGATTTTAAACTCTACTAAAAACGAAGCAAAACAAACAAACAAAAAGACTTTATCTATTTATGTTCATTAAAAATAATCTAGTTGCCAGGTGGTGGTGGCACACGCCTTTAATCCCATTACTTGGGAGGCAGAGGCAGGTGGATCTCTGAGTTCGAGGCCAACCTGGTCTGCAGAGTGAGTTCCAGGACAGCCAGGGCTATATAGAGAAACCCTGTCTCGAGAAAAAAAAAATCTAGTAGTGATATATTATTTTAAAATATATAGCTAATATGTTTGAAGTTATTTAAAATTTATATCGAGAAAAATATATGTATTTTCAGTATTGCTTCAGTTAAACATAAAATAAGACTGTTTAATTGATTGTTTTATATCACACAACTTTTATACTACTCATTTTTATTGTTACAATATTTTATAAATTTTAAAGACTGTGACAAAATTTTTTAAAAAAAGTATTGCAGGTATTGAAACCGGGGGGTTTCTGGCAGGAGTTAGGGTACAAAAGGGAAAGAAGAATGTGATGTAATTCTATTTACTTAAAATATGTTTTTAAATGTTAACAAATTCAGATAAACTGAAATTATGTATCTTTTCTCATCATAATACAATAAAACCTAAAACAATTTAAAAACAGTATTAAAGAACTGGTAAAGAATTTTCCACATTCATTATATTTGTAAGGTTTCTCTCCTGTATGGATTCCATGATGAATTTGAACTTTTGAGGACTGTGTAAATGATTTTTCCACACTTATTAGATTTATGATATCTATCTCTAGTATAGATTTCATGGCAAACTTTAAGACTTGAGGATTGAATAAAGGATTGCACACATTCAATATTTTCATAAGGTTTCTCTTTAGTAATAATTCTGTAGTGAGCTTGAAGACTTGAGGACTGAGTAAATGATTTCCATATTTATTATGTTTATATGGTTTCTGTTCCCACTGGAAGTTTAATGATTCAATTGAGGCATTCTTGTATGAATCACACACGTATCTGTTGGATTCTCCTTTAGTCTACCTCCTATTATATCAGCTATGAATTAAAGATTCACTTAAAATGGCATTCTTCTTTTTATATGTATAAAGTTTATCTATGGTGTGCTGTTGCAAAGAAGACTGGGAGCAGTGGTTAGAGATAGCCTTCTTTTCTATCATTTCTGTAATGATTTTCAGGACTATAGTTATTTAACTGATTTTCATTTAGAATTATTTCAGGAATAGAATTATGTAATAACACATTACCTCAGTAAAGAATTTCTCAATGTTGATAGCGTTGGTAACACTTTAGTAAGAATTCTTAATATAGCCTATATTAATATTATTTAATATGTTGTACTTTTTACCGGTATGTCCCATATGATGCCTTCCATATTTCAATGCATCCATAGAGACATACTTATGTCAATTCACATGGTACAACTTGTCTCTGGGTAGATTTAATTGTTGAGGCAGCTGTCATAAATTGTAAGTGTAATATCCTTCATATTGATGATATTCAGTACCTTATTCTCTACTCCAAAATCTCCTTTGTTCATAAAATTTTGAAATATTGTTTAAACTTGTATTTTGTGCTAAATAGATCAGGAAAACCAATTTATTCATGTAAATGTCACTTTTTAATGTTTTTTTATGCTTCTTCAACAGGTCCAGGCTGCTGTGCAGGCTGCTCTACCACTTGGACCATATGATCCAGCAGACCCAATGGTAATTGGGTGTCTGTGGCAGATAGAGATGCTGTTTGGAACCTCTGGCAGGCCCCTGTAAGTGAATCACAGAGAAGACCCTTAGGATTTTGGAGCAAAGCTCTACCATCATCTGCAGACAACTATTCTCCCTTTGAAAAAACAGCTCTTGGCCTGCTATTGGGCCGTAGTGGAAACTGAACGTTTGACAATAGGACACCAAGTTATTATGAAAACTGAACTACCTATTATGAGCTGGGTGCTCTCAGACCCTTCAAGTCATAAATTAGGATGTGCACAGCAGCAGTCAATTATCAAATGGAAGTGGTATATATGTGATCGGGCCAGAGCAGGTCCTGAGGGAACAAGCAAGTTACATGAAGAAGTTGCTCAAATGCCTATGGTTTCTACTCCTGTTACAATGCCATCTGCTGCCAAGCATGCACCTATAGCTTCATGGGGTGTTCCCTATGATTGTCTGACTGAAGAAGAGAAGACTACGACCTGGTTTACTGATGGCTCTGCATGTTATCCAGGCACCACCCAGAAGTGGACAGCTGCAGCTTTACTACCCCTTTCCAGGACAACTCTGAAAGACACAGGTAAAGGAAAATCTTCACAGTAGGCAGAACTTTGGGCAGTATATATGGTATTACAGTTTGTTTGGAAGAAGAAATGGCTAGATGTACGATTGTTCACTGACTCATGGGCTGTAGCCAATGGATTGGCACTGGATGGTTAGGGATCTGGAAAAATCACGATTGGAAAATTGGTGAGAAAGACATCTGGGGAAGAAGTATGTGGATAGATCTCTCCAAATGGGCAGAGGATGTGAAGATATTTGTGTCCCATGTAAATGCTCACCAAAAGGTGACATCATCTGAGGAGGAGTTCAATAATCAAGTGGATAAGATGACCCATTCAGTGGAAAGTCAGCCTCTTTCTGCAGCCATCCCTGTCATTGCTCAATGGACACATGAACAAAGTGGTCATGGTGGCCAAGATGGAAGTTATTTTTGGGTTCAACAACACAGACTTCCACTCACCAACGCTGACCTGGCTACAGCTGCTGCTGAATACGAGATCTGCCAACAACCGAAACCAGCACTGAACCCCAGATATGGCACCATTCCTCGAGGTGACCAGCCAGCAACCTGGTGGCAGGTTGACTACATTGGACCACTTTCTCCATGGAAAGGACAATGTTTTGTTCTTACTGGAGTAGACACTTATTCTGGTTATGGATTTGCCTTTCTTGCACAAAAGGCTTCTGTCCAAACCACCATCCTTGGACTCACTGAATGCCTTATCTATCATCATGGTATTACACACAGTATTGCTTCTGATCAAGGAACTCACTTCACAGCCAGAGAAGTGCAACAGTGGGCCCATGTTCATGGAATTCACTGATCTTACCATGTTCCCCATCATCCTGAAGCTGCTGGTCTGATAGAAAGATGGAATGGCCATTTGAAGACACAGCTATAGCACCAATTAGGTGGCAACAGTATGGAGGGCTGGGGCAGAGTTCTTCAGAAGGCAGTATATGTTTTGAATCAGCATCCAATACAGGGTACATTTTCTCCCATAGCCAGGATCCATGGTCCAGGAATCAAAGAGTGGAAAAGGGAATAGTTCCACTCACTATCACTCCTAGTAACTCTCTAGGAAAATTTTTACTTCCTGTCCCCACAACTCTAGGTTCTGCTGGCCTAGAAGTTTTGGTTCCAGAGGGCAGAGTTCTCCTACCAGGAGCCACAACAAACATTCCATTGAACTGGAAGCTCAGACTTCCCCCTGGTCATTTTGGGCTTTTCTTTCCCTTAAACCAGCATGCTAAGAAGGGAATAACAGTGTTAGAGGAGTGATTAATCCAGATTACCATGGAGAAATTGGATTGCCTC
The DNA here is from genome assembly GCA_019843855.1 of Hylomyscus alleni. NCBI lineage: Eukaryota > Metazoa > Chordata > Mammalia > Rodentia > Muridae > Hylomyscus > Hylomyscus alleni. Next base: position 40,208 of record JADRCC010254867.1, on the reverse strand, counting down.
TTCACAATGGAGGTAAGCAGGATTATGTCTGGAGTGCAGGAGATCCTTTAGGGCATCTCTTAGTACTTCCATGTCCTGTGATTAAAGTTAATGGGAAATTACAACAGCCTAATCCAAGCAGGATGACAAAGGATGCAGACCTATCAGGAATGAAGGTATGGATCAATCCTCCAGGAAAAGAGTCAAGACTTGCTGAGGTGCTTGCTAAGGGGGAAGGAAATACAGAATGGGTAGTAGAGGAAGGTAGTTATAAATACCAGCTAAGGTCATGTAATCAGTTGTAGAAATGAGGATTATAAAGTAATATGAATGCTTCTGCCTTATTTTGTTAAGAATATATTTTTCTGTCTTCCAATTTCTTTAACATCAATTGGTATTTAAATAGAGACACTAAAAGAATGTTCCCAAGGGGCTTTGCCCCATTGTAAATTTACAAATGCATTTGCAATTGTATGAGGATTAGTTATATCATGTTAGGCATATTCATGATTTTGTTATTGTTTCATGTGGACGTGAGATATTACTTGTGTCAAGTTGACAAGGGGTTGATTGTAGTGGCTATTCCTGGTTGTCAACTTGACTCTATCTGAAATGAACTACAATCCAGAATTAGATGGCTCACCTGTGGCCCTATTCTGGAGGCTGAGAGATACAAGTTTCCAACCTGAGACTTGTCATGGAGATCTTGAGGTATAGTGGCTATTAATCCCAGAAGATTAAGATAGGAAGATCTTTGAGTTCAAGGTCATCTGAGATTAAAGGTGTGGTGGCACACACCTTTAATCTGGGCCATATCTTTTGCTGGAGACCTATATAAAGACATTGGAAGAAGGAAGGCTCACTCTGCTTTGCCTGCTTGCTTTGTGGGACTGAGCAACTGCTGGATCCTTGGACTTCCATTCACAGCTGCTGCTGACCTTTGTTGGGTATTGGACTACAGACTGTAAGTCATCAATAAATTCCTTTACTACATAGAGACTATCATAAATTCTGTGACTCTAGAGAACCCTGACTAATACAATTACCTTATTCTCTACTCCAAAATCTCCTTTGTTCATAAAACTTTGAAGTATTGTTTAAACTTGTATTATATGATAAATACATCAGGAAAACCAATTTATTCACACAAATGTCACTTCTGTATAGAATAGAGTTGTGCTTCAAAACTTGTTAAATTTTTCTACAGAATCCTCAAATTGTGAAAATGAGACTGACTCAGACTGAGTTTTTTCAGGGGAAACTTGGGCTTCTTGTTAATTTTTAGAAATGATAGAGGCCATTGCACATAGATCATTTCTATAATCACATATTTCATACACTGTAATGTCACTTCTACATTTCTAGGACTTGTTTCAATGTAGATATGAAAGGCCACTACATCCAAATCTGTGTGATTTTTTTTTTCTGGAAGTAATCATGTGTATATGGTTGGGGAATAGCTTCTTGGTATTGTCATAAGACAGAGCTGAAAGTAATGAAAGCAAATCATATGACATTTTGGAGTTAGGTGAAAACAATATACATGCATAATGCATGAAATAGCACCAATGTGAGGATTATAGAAAAACAGTACAGAACTGCAGCAATTTTCTTACAAACAATTTCATAAATATAATGGCTATTAGAATATATTTCATGAAATATGGCAAATATTTTATAATAATATGAACACCATCATTAATTATTAATTGTAACATTATAACTTGAAACAAAATGTGACAATAATCACATTAATTAAAAAAAACTTCCTCCCTCTTTGAAACTGAATTATCAATATGGAAACACCTGATCTTTCCAATGACAGAATAACATAATTGAGGACCTACAATACTTCTCTTAAGACTGAATGTTAATGTAAGATTAAACAATAGATTTAAAATCAGAGTGAGGTCCTTGCTGCTGGGGCAGACTCTTAGTTGGTTTGATCCCTTGAAGACTCCATATCCTGATCATCCTAGAGGACCCAATGCACTCAGAGCAATTGGTAAGAACCACCCCCACCATCCCCCACCCTGAGTCCTGGAGCAGTTGATGGGAGCCTGGTGTACTCAGGATCATCACACACCAAACCCCTGCCCACCTGAATACCACTCTCCTTACCTTCCATCCCTTCTGTCCTGTCCGTGCTGCTGGAGCATGGTGTGCTCCCATGAAGACTACATATCCTGATCTATCCTAGAAGATCCACTGCACTCAGATCAGTTGGTAAGAATCCCACCCCACAGTCCCAGAGCTGTTGCTGAGAGACTGGTGGACTCAGGACCTATCACCCACCAAAACTCCACCCTCCCAAATATCACTCAACTTCCATCCATTCCACCCCTTCTGCCCAGTCATTGCTGCTAGGGCAGACCTCTTCTTGTTCTTCTCCCATGAATACTCCATATCCTGATTTATCCTAAAGCACCTGCTGCAATCAGAGCAGTTAGTAAGAACCCCGCCCTTCTCTCCAGTCGACAAGCTGCTGAGGGAGTCTGGTGTACTCAGGACCCATCACCTGCCAAATCCCTGCCCTCTTGAATACCACTCCCCTTCTATCATTTACACCCCTTCTGCCTGGTCCTTGCTGCAGGGGCAGATCCCTAGTTGTTCTGCTTCCATGAAGACTCCATATCCTGATCCATCCTAGAGGACCTTTTGCACTCAGAGCAGCTGTCCAAAGGCCTCCCAGGAGATCTCCTGCAACCAGAGCAAGATATCAGCAGCTTCACTGCCCTGGTGAAGAGCCCCCAGGTAGAAGGCCCCAAAGGTGATCAGATACAGCCAGGGCTGCAAGCCTACTGGAACACCTGAAGCAACCCAGGAACAAAAGAAGTGGACTCCATAGAATCACCAAGACCAACAAACACCCAGGGATATCCAGATAGAGAAAGGCAAGCACAAGACCATAGCAACAGAAGCCAAAGTACGTGGGCATCATCAGAAACAAGTTCTCCCACCACAGCAAGGCCTGAATACACCAACACACCTGAAAATCAGGAATCTGTCTTAAGTCCTATCTAATGAAAATAATAGAGTCCTTTAAGGAGGATATCAATAACTCACTGAATGAAATACAGGAAAACACAGGTAAAAAGGTGAAGGAATTCAATGAAGCAATCCAAGACCTAAAGGGAAGTAGAAAAAATAAAGTAAACTCAAATGGAGGCAAATCTCAAACTGGATAACCTAGGAAAGAGGTCAGGAATTATAGATGTAAGTATTATCAACAGAATACAAGAGAGAATAAAGAATATCAGATGTAGAAGATACAGTGGAAGAGATTGACACAACTGCCAAAGAAAATTCAAAATATAAAAAACTCCTAGCCCAAAGCATCCAAGAAATTCAGGACATAATGAAATGACCAAATATAAGAATAATTGTAATAGAGGAAAACAAAGATTCTCAGTTCAAAGGACATGAAAATGTCTTCAGCAAAACATAGAAGAAAACTTCCCCAACATAAAGAAAGAGATGGCCATAAAGATACAGAAAGCCTACAGAACACTAAATAAATGAGATCAGAAAAGAAAATCTTTTTGTCACATAATTATCAAAACACTAAATGCACAGAGCAAAGAAAGAATATTAAAAACTGCAAGGGAAAAATGCTAAGAAACATACAAAGGTAGACCTATCAGAACTACACCAGACTTCTCAACATTGACTATGAAAGCCAGAAGATCCTGGGTAGATGTCATACAGACCCTAAGAAAGCATAAATGCCAGCCCAGAATACTATACCTAACAAAATTCTCAATTACCATCGAGGGAGAAAACAAGATATTCCACTACAAAACCAAATTTACACAATATCTTTCTACAAATCCAACCCTACAAAGAATAATAAATGGAAACCACGAACACAAGAAGGGAAACTACACCCTAGTAAAAGCAAGAAAGTAATCTTTCAACAAACCCAAAAGAAGATAGGCACACAAACATAATTCTATCTCTAAAAACAAAAATAACAGGAAGCAACCATCACGTCTCTTTAATATCTGTTAACATCAATGGATTCAATTCCCCAATTAAAAGAAATAGACTAACAGACTGGATATGTAAATGAGACCCAACATTTTTGTTGCATCCAAGAAACACACATCAGTGACAAAGACAGATATTACCTCAGAGTAAAAGGTTGGAATATAGTTTTCCAAGCAAAAGGTCCCAAGAAACAAGTTGGAGTAGCTATTCTAATATCCAATAAAATCAACTTTCAACAAAAAGTTATCAAAAAGGATAAGGAAGGACACTTCATACTGGTCAAAGGAAAAATGTACCAGGAAGAACTCTCAATTCAAAACATCTATGCTCCAAATGCAAGGGTATCAACATTCATAAAAGAAACAGTACTAAAGCTCAAAACACACATCTCACCTCACACAATAATAGTGGGAGACATCAACACTGCACTCTCAGTAACAGACAGATCATGGAAACACAAATCAAACAGAGACACAGTGAAACTAAGAGAAGTCATGAAACAAATATATTTAACATATTTATAGAACATTTCATCCTAAAGCAAAAAATAATAATTTCTTCTCAGTACCCTAGGGTACCTTCTCCAAAACTGATGATATAATTGACCACAAAACAGACCTCAACAGATGCAAGAAATTGAAATAATCCCAAGTACACTATCGGATCACCAAGGACTAAGGCTGGTATTAAATTACAACAAAAACAACGGAAAATATACATATACATGGAAACTGAGCAATGCTCTACTCAATAATAATTTGATCAAGAGAGAAATAAAGAGAGAAATTAAAGAATTTCTAGAGTTTAATGAAAATGAAGACACATCATACCCAATCTTATATGACACAATAAAAGCAGTGGTAAGAGGAAAACTCATAGCTCTAAGTCCCCCCAAAAAGTAACTGGAGAGAGCATAAAACTAGTAGCTTGACAACACATCTGAAAGCTCTAGAACAAAAAGATGCAAATACACCCAAGAGGAGTAGAAGGCAGGAAATAATCAAACTCAGGGCTGAGATCAACCAAATAGAAACAAAAAGAACTATACAAAGAATCAACTTAACCAGGAGCTGGTTCTTTGAGAAAATCAACAAGATAGATAAACCCTTAGCCTGACTTACCAGAGGACACAGAGATAGTATCCAAATTAATAAAATCAGAAATGAAAAGAGAGACATGGTCTGAGCACGGATTGATGGCTAGGACAGGACCACCCAACTGTTAGTGTGACTGTTTCTAGAAGAAGCCAGGGGCACCCTGCCAACTAGGAAGACATCTTAAAGATTTTGAGACTCCAGCCCTCTCTGCCCTTTCCCCACAAGCAGAGAGCTTGCCTTCGGGGAGTGCTCCAACCCAGAGACTCAGGTGAGATCTCCATTTTCTCTCTGGTGACCTTCTAAGGTGGGGCCAGCCAAGAGGCACAGACATCAGAATTGGCAGGGCAACCATCACAAGATCCTTTCTACCTCCCTCTTCATCTAGGAGGAGGCAGGACCAGTCAGGAGGCACAGGCCTCAGAATCTGCAGGGCAGCCAGCTCAGGATCCTTTCTACCCTCCCTCTTTACCTAGGAGGAGGTTCTGTAGATCCAAAGCCCTCTCTGCCCCTTCCTTGCAAATGGAGAGCCTGTCTCCAGGGTTTGTTTTGACCCCAGGACTCAGGAGGGACAACTGATCCACAGCCTACTGCACACAGGTCTTACCTGAGGAGAGATGATCTCCCAGAAGTGCTGACACAGGCTTACATACCCACAGAAGGAACAAGCTCCAGCCAGAGACAACAAGAACATCTAACACCAGAGATCAACAGATGGCAAAAGGCAAATGCAAGAATCTTACCAACAGAAACCAAGACTACTTGGCTTCATCAGAACCTAGTACACCCACCACGGCAAGTCCTGGATATCCCAAAACACCAGAAAAGCAAGATATGGATCTAAAATCATATCTCATCATGGTGATAGAGGAATTTAAGAAGAGCATGAATAACTCCCTTAAAGAAATACAGGAGAACACAGGTAAACAGGTTAAGTTCTTCAAAGAGGAATCACAAAAATCCCTTAAAGAATTACAGGAGAACACAAGTAAACAAGCAGAAGGCCTTAAGACACAATGAGAAGACCAAAACTAAGGATAATAGGTATAGAAGAGAGCAAAGACCTCCAACTTAAAGGACCAGTAAATATCTTCAACAAAATTATAGAAGAAAACTTCCCTTACCTAAAATAAGAGATGCCCATGAATATACGAGAAGCCTATAGAACTTCAAATAGACTGGACCAGAAAAGAATCTCCCCCCACCACATAATAGTCAAAACACCAAATGCATAAAACAAAGAAAGAATATTAAAAGCAGTGAGGGAAAAAGGTCAAGTAACATATAAAGGCAGGCCTATCAGAATTACAACAGACTTCTCGCCAGAGACTATGAAAACCAGAAGATCATAGGTTGATGTCATACAGACCTTAAGAGAACACAAATGCCAGCTCAGGCTACTATACCCAGCAAAACTCTCAATTACCATAGATGGAGAAACCAAAGTATTCCATGACAAAACCAAATTTACAAACTATATTTCCATGAATCCAGCCCTTCAAAGGGTAATAAATGGAAAACTTCAACAGAAGGAGGCAAACAATGTCCTAGGAAAAGCAAAAAAGTAATTTTCCAACAAAATTAAAAGAAGATAACCACATGAACAGATTTCTAACACTAACAACAAAAATAACAGGAAGCAACAATTACCTTTCCTTAATATCTTTTAATATCAATGGACTCAATTCCCCAATAAGAAGACATAGATAAAGTATGTAAAGAGGACCTAACATTTTGTTGCATACAGGAAACCCACCTGAGTGACAAAGACAGACACTATCTCAGAACAAAAGGATGTAAAACAATTCCCCAAGCCAATGGTCCCAAGAAAAAAGCTGGAGTAGCCATTCTAAAATTGAAAAAAATCAACTTTCACCCTAAAGTGATCAAAAAAGATAAGGAAAGACACTTCATATTCATCAAAGGTATGATATACCAAGATGAATTCTCAATTCTGAACCTCTGTGCTCCAAATTAAAGGGCATCTACATTCATAAAAGAAACTTTACTAAAACTCAAAGCACACATTGCACTACACACAATAATAGTGGAAGATTTCAACACCCCACTCTCTGCAAGGGACAGATCATAGAAACTAAACAAAGACACAGTGAGAATAACAGACATTATGAAACAAATGGATTTAACAGATATCTATAGAACTTTTTATCCTAAAACAAAAGGATATACCTTCTTGTCAGCACTTCATGGTACCTTCTCCAAAATTGACCATATAATTGGTCACAAATCAGGCCTCAACAGATACAAGAAGATTGAAATAATTCCTTGCATCCTATCGGATCACCATGGACTAAGGCTGCTCCTCAATAACAACATAAACAATAGAATGCCCACACATACATGAAAGCTCAACAACACTCTACTCAATGACATTTTGGTCAATGAAGAAATAAAGAAAGAAATTAAAGACTTTCTAGAATTTAATGAAAGTGAAGTCACAACATACCCAAACTTATGGGACACAACGAAAGCAGTCCTAAGAGGAAAATTCATATCTTTAAGTGCCCCCCAAAAGAAACTAGAGAGAGCATACACCAGCAATTTGACAGTACATCTGAAAGCTCTAGAACAAGGAGAAGCAAATTCACCCAAGAGGAGTAGATATCAGGAAATAATCAAACTCAGTGCTGAAATCAACCAAATAGAAACAAAAAGAACCATACACTATACAAAGAATCAAACAAACCAGGAGAGGATACTCTACCCAATTTGTTCTACGAAGCCACAATTACTCTTATATCTAAACCACATAAAGACCTAACAAAGAAAGAAAACTTCAAACCAATTTCCCTTATGAATATCGATGCAAAAATACTCATTAAAATTCTTACAAACCGAATCCAAGAACACATCAAAATGATCATCCATCATGATCAAGATCATGACTTCATCCCAGGGATGCAGGGATGTTTCAATATAGGGAAATCCATCAACGTAATTCACTATATAAACAAACTCAAAGAAAAAAAAAACATATGATCATCTCATTAGATGCTGAGAAAGCATTTGACAAAATCCAACATCCCTTCATGATAAAAGTCTTGGGAAGATCAGGAATTCAAGGCCCACACTTAAACATAGTAAAAGCAATATACAGAAAACCAGTAGCCAACATCAAACTAAATGGAGAGAAACTTGAAGCAATTCCACTAAAATCAGGGACTAGACATGGCTGCCCACTCTCTCCCTACCTATTCAACATTATACTTGAAATCCTACCCAGACAACAAAAGGAGATCAAAGGGATATGAATTGGAAAGGAAAAAGTCAAATTATCATTATTTGCTGATGATATGATAGTATACTTAAGTGACCCCAAAAATTTCACCAGAGAGCTCCTAAACCTGATAAACAACTTCAGCAAAGTAGCTGGATATAAAATTAACTCAAGTAAATCAGTGGCCTTCCTCTACACAAAGCATAAACAGGCTGAGAAAGAAATTAGGGAATCAACACTCTTTACAATAGTCACAAATTTATATAAAATACCTTATTATAACTCTAACTTAGCAAGTAAAAGATCTGTTTGACAAAAATTTCAAGTCTCTGAAGAAGGAAATTGAAGAAGATCTCAGAAGATGGAAAGATCTCCCATGCTCGTGGATTGGCCAGATTAATATAGTAAAAATGGCCATCTTGCCAAAAGCAATCTAAACATTCAATGCAATCCCCATCAAAATTCCAACTCAATTCTTCACAGACTTAGAAAGAACAATTTGCAAATTCATCTGGAATAACAAAAAACCCAGGATAGCCAAAATTATTCTCAACAATAAAGGAACCACTGGTGGAATCACCATCCTGGACCTTATGCTGTACTACACAGTAATTGTGATAAAAATTGCATGTTATTGGTACAGTGACAGGCAGGTAGATCAATGGAATAGAAATGAAGACCCAGAAATGAATCTCCAAAACTATGGCCACTTGATCTTTGCCAAAGCAGCTAAAACCATCCAGTGGAAAAAAAGACAGCATTTTCAACAAATGTGCTGGCTCAACTTGTGGTTAGCATTTAGAAGAAGGCAAATTGATCCATTCTTTTCTCTTGTACAAAGCTCAAGTCCAAGTGGATCAAGGACCTCCACATAAAACCAGATACACTCAAACTAATAGAAAAGAAAGTGGGGAAGAGCGTCGAGCACATAGGCACAGGGAAAAATTTCCTGAACAAAACACCAATAGCTTATGTTCTAAGATCAAGAATCAACAAATGTGACTTCATAAAATTGCAAAGCTTCTGTAAGGCAAAATACACTGTCAATAGGACAAAATGGCAACCAACAAATTGGGAAAAGATCTTTACCAATCCTATATCTAATAGCGGGCTACTATCCAACATGTACAAAGAACTCAAGAAGTTACACTCCAGAGAAACAAATAAGCCTATTAAAAAATGGGGTACAGAGTTAAACAAAGAATTCTCAACTGAGGAATACCGAATGGCTGAGAAGCACCTAAAGAAATGTTCAACATCCTTAGTTATCAGGGAAATGCAAATCAAAACAACCCTGAGATTCCACCTCACACCAGTCACAATGGCTAGGATAAAAAAACTCAGGTGACAGCAGATGCTGGAGAGGTTGTGGAGAAAGATGAACACTTCTTCATTGCTGATGGAATTGCAAGCTGGTACAATCACTCCAGAAATTAGTTTGGCAGTTCCTCTGGAAATTGGACAAAGATCTACCAGACAACCCAGCTATACCACTCCTGGGTATATACCCAGAAGATGCTCCAACATGTAATAAGGACACATGCTCCACCATGTTCATAGCAGCCTTATGTATAATAGCCACAAACTGGAAACAACCCAGATGTCCCTCAACAGAGGAATGGATACCGAGATCTATTCAATGGAGTACTAATCAGCTATTAAAAACAATGAATTTATGAAATTCTTGGGGAAATGGATGGACCTGGAGAATATCATCCTGAGTGAGGTAACCCAATCACAAAAGAACACACTTGGTATGCATTCTCTGATAAGTACTTATTAGCCTAGAATATCAGAATACACAAAGTACAATACATAAACCACAAGAAACTCAAGAAGAAGGAAAACCAAAGTGTGAATACTTCGTTCCTTCTTAAAAGGGGGAACAAAATACCCATGGAAGAATTTTCAGTGACAAACTATTGAGTGGAGACTCAAGGAAGGGCAATCCAGAGACAGCTCCACCTGGGAATCCTTCCCATATTCAATCATTAAATCCAGACTCTATTGTGGATGTCAGCAAGTACTGGCTGACAGGAACCTGATATAGCTGTCTCTGGAGAGGCTCTGACTGTACCTGACTAATACAGAAGTAGAGGCTCACAGCCATCCATTGGATTGAGTACAGGGTCCCCAATGAAGGAGCTAGAGAAAGGGCCTAAGGAGCTGAAGGGTTTGCAGCCCTTTAGGACAAACAACAATATGAGCTAAGTAGTACCTCAGACCTTCCAGGGACTAAAACACCAACCAAAGAGTACACATGGGGGGATTTATGGCTCAGGCAGCATGTGTATAGCAGAGGATGGCCAAGTTGGTCATCAATGGGAGGAGAGGACTTTGGCCCTGTGAAGGTTCTACGACCCAGTGTAGGAAAATGCCAGGGTCAAGAAGTGAGTGAGGTTGGGGTGGTGAGCAGGGAGAAGAGGGGAACGGGATTATTTTATTTTTTGAGTTTTTTTATTTTATTTTTTCTTATTTTATTTTCTTTTTCTTTTTTTCTTTTGGAGGGGAACCTGGGAAAGGAGATATTGTAAATAAAGAAAATATCTAATAAAAAAAAAGAAAAGAGACATGTAACAAGGGAACCTGTGGACATTCAAAAAATCATCAGATCCTACTACAAATGTTCATACTCAACTAACTTTAAAAATCTAGATGAAATGTGCAATTTTCTAGACACATACAAGGTGCCAAAGTTAAAATAAGATCAAATAAACCATATAAACTGTCCCATAACCCCTAAAGAAATAGAAGCAGTCATTACTAGACCTCCAATCAAAAAAAGCCCAGGACCAGATGGGTTCAGTGGAGAATTCTGTCAGACCTTTAAAGAAGACCAATACTCTTCAAACTATTCCACAAAACGAAAACAGAAGGTACACTATCCAATACATTCTATGATGCCATGATTACACTTATACCTAAACCGCACATGATCAAACAAAGAAAGAGAATTTCAGACCAATTTCCCTTATGAACATTGATGCAAAAATACTCAATAAAATTCTTGCCAACCAAATCGAAGACCACATCAAAAGGATCATTCACCACAATCAGGTAATCTTCATCCCAGGAATGCAGGGATGGTTCAATATACAGAACCCCATAGATGTAATCCACTATATAAACAAACTCAAATTAAAAAAAATACATAATCATTTCATTAGATGCTGAATAGGTATTTGACAATATTCAGCATACCTTCATATTAGAAGTCTTGGAAAGATCAGGAAATCAAGGCCCATATCTAAACATAGTAAAAGCAAGATATAGCAAACCAGTAGCTAACATCGACATAATTGAGAGAAACTTGAAGCAATCCAACCAAAATCAGGGACTAGACAAGGCTGCCCACTCTCTCCCTATATATTCAGTATGGTACCTGAAGTTCTATCTAGAGCAATAAGACAACAAAAAGAGGTCAAATGGACAAAAATTGGAAAGGAATAAGTCAAAAATCACTATTTGCAGATGATACGATCGTATACTTAAGTGACCCCAAATATTTCACTAGAGAACACAGAAAGCTGAAAAACAACTTCAGCAAAATGACTGGATATAAAATTAAGGCAAACAAATCAGTATCCTTCCTCTACTCAAAGGTTAAACAGGCTGAGAAAAAAATTATGGAAAAGACAACCTTAACAATCAATAGTCATAAATAATATTACATATCTTGGTGTGACTATAACCAAGCAAGGTCTGTTTGACAAGAACTTCAAGACTCTGAAGGAAGAAATCAAAGAAGATCTCAGAAGATGGGAAGATCTCCTATGCTCATAGATTGGCAGGATTAATATAGTAAAACTAGCCATCTTGCAGAAAGCAATCTACAGATTCAATGCAATCCACATCAAACTTCCAACTCAATTCTTCAAAGAGTTAGAAAGAGCAATTTGCAAATTCCTTTGGAATAATAAAAAACCCAGGATAGCAAAAACTATTCTCAACAATAAAAGTACTTCTAGGGAATCTCCATCCCTGACCTCAAGCTGTATTAAGGAGCTACAGTGATAAAAACTGCATGCTATTGGTGCAGAGACAGCAGGAAGATCAATGGAATAGAATTGAAGACTCAGAAATGAACCCACACACATATGGTCACTTGATCTTTGACAAAGAAGCTAAAACCATCTAGTGGAAAAAGAGAGCTTTTTAAAAAAATAGTGCTGGTTCAACTGGTGGTGAACATAAAGAAAATTGCAAAATGACCCATTTTTTATTAGATACTTTCCTTGTTTTTTTTTTTTTTTTTTCTCTAGCTCCTTCATTGGGAACCCTGTGCTGGTCCAATGGATGGCTGTGAGCATCTACTTCTGTATTTGTCAGACACTGACAGGGCCTCATTCTTATCCCCCTGTACAATGCTCAAGTCCAAGTGAATCAAGGAGCTCCACATAAAACCAGATAACTTGAAACTTATAGAGGAAAAACTGGGGAAGAGCCTCAAACACACGAGCACAGGGGAAAAATTCCTGAACAGAGAATACTAATGGTATATGCTATAAGATCAAGAATTGACTAATGGGACCTCATAAAATTGCAAAGCTTCTGTAAGCCAAAGGACACTCTCAATAAGACAAAAACCAACCAACAGACTGGGAAAAAATCTTTACCTATCCAAACCTGATAGAGAGCTAATATGCAATATATAAAATGAACTCAAGAAGTTAGACTCTGGAGAACCAAGTAACCCTATTAAAACAGAAGTACAGAGCTAAGCAAAGTATTTTCAATTGAGAAATATTGAATGACCTGGAAAAATCTAAGAAATGTTCAACATCCTTAGTCATCAGGGAAATGCAAGTTAAAACAATCCTGAGATTCCACCTCACACCAGTCACAATGACTAAAATCAAAAACTCAGGTGACAGCAGATACTGACAAGGATATGGAGAAAAAGGAACACTCCATTGCTGGTGGAATTGAAAGCTGGTAGAACCACTCTGGAAATCAGTTTAGTGGTTCCTCGGAAAATTGGACATACTACTACTTGAGGACCCAGCTATACCACTCCTAGTCATATACCCAAAAGATATTCCAACATGTAATAAGAACACATGCTCCACTATGTCCATAGCAGCCAATTTATAATATCCAGAAGCTGGAAAGAACCCAGATGTCCTTCAACCGAGGAATGGATGCAGAAAATATGGTACATTTACACAACAGCTATTAAAAATGATGAATTCATGAAATTCTTAGACAAATGGATAGATTTAGAAAGTATCATCCTGAGTAAGCTAGCTCAATTGGCAAAGAACACACATTGTATACACTCACTGATAATTGGATATTAGCCCCAAGCTCAAATAACCAGGATGTAGTTCACAGAGCACATGAAGCCCAATAAGAAGGAAGACCAAAGTGTGGGTGCTTCAGTCATTCTTAGAAGGAGAACAAAATACTCAGAAGAGCAAATATGGCAATAAAGTGTTGAGCAGAGACTGAAGGAAACCCTACCCAGAGTCTGTTCCACCTGAGGATTCATCCCATATACAGTTACCAAACCCAAACACTATTGTGGATACCAAGAAGTACATGCTGAAAGGAACCTGATGTGGCTGACTCCTGATACGGCTATAAACCTTGGACTGAGGGTGGGGTCCCCAGTAGAGAAGTTAGCAAAAGGACTGAAGGAGTTGAAGGGGCTTGCAACCCCATAGGAAGAGCAACATTATTAACCAACCAGACACCCACTCCAGAAGTCCCAGGGACTAAACTATCAACAAAGGAATACACATGGCTCCAGCTGCACTTGTAGCAGAAGATGGCTTTGTCATACATCAAGTGGAGGAAAGGTCCTTGGTCCTATGAAGGCTGGATAGATGCCCCAGTGTAGGGAAATTGAGGGCAGGGAGGAGGGAGTGGGATGGTGGGTGGAGGAACACACTTATAGAAGCAGGGGTAGGGAGGATGTGATATGGTGTTTCTGGGAGGGAGGGAAACTGGGAAAGGGGATAACATTCAAAATGTAAATAAAGAAAATATCCAATAAAAATAAAAGAAATGAAAAGGGACACATAAGGACAGAAACAAAGGAAATAAAAAAAAAAAACCCATCAGATACTATTATAAAGGTCTATACTCAACAAAATATCAAAATCTAGATGAAATGGATGGTTTTCTAGACAGATTCTACATACCAAAGTTAAATCAAGAGCAGGTAAACTATTTAAATAGGCTCATATGACACAAGGAAGTAGTAGAAGTCATTAAAAACCTCCCAACCAAAAAGAAGCCCAGGGCCAGATGGATTTAGTGCAGAATTCTAACAGACCTTCAAAGAAGACTTGATACCAATTTTCCTCAAACTATTCCATAAAATAAAAAGAGAAGGAAGACTACAAAATTGTTCTATGAAGCCACAATTACTCTGATAAATAAACCACACAAGAACCAAGAAAAAGAGAGAACTTCAGAACAATCTTGCTTATGAATGTTATTGCAAAAATACTCAACAAAATTCTTGCAAATCAGATCCAAGAACATATTAAACCCATCATTCACCACGATCAAGTAGGCTTAATCAGAAGGATGCAAGTTTGGTTTGATATACGAAAATCCATTAATGTAATCCACTATAGAGACGAATTCAAAGAAAAAAATCACATGATCATCTCCTTAGATAAAGAAAAGCATTTGCCAAAATACAATATCCCTTCATGTTAAAAGTATTAGAGAGATCAGGAATTCAAGGCCCATATCTAAATTTAATAAAAGAGATTTACTCTAAACCAACAGTCAATATCAAATTAAATGGAGAAATACTTGAAGCAATCCTACTGAAATCTGAAATCGGGGACAAGACAAAGATGCCCACTCTGCCCATATCTATTCAATATACTACTTGAAGTATTAGGTAGAAAAATAAGACAAGAAATAGAGATCAAGGGAATACAAATTGGTAAAGAAGAAATAAAGGTATCATTGTTTGCAGGTGATATGATACTATATATAAATGAACCCAAAAGTTCTACCAAAGAACTTCTCCAGCTGATAAACAACTTCAACAAAGTGGCCAGACATAAAATTAACTCAAATAAATCAGTAGCCTACCTTTATACAAAGTATAAACAGGCTGAGAAAGAAATTAGGGAAACAACTCATTTCACAATAGCCACAAATAATATAAAATATATTGGGGTAACTCTAACCAAAAAAGTGAAAGACCTGTATGAAAATAACTTCAAGCCACTCAAGAATAAAATCGAAGCAGATCTCAGAAAATGGAGAGATCTCCCATGCCCATGGATTGGCAGAATTAACATAGTAAAAATGGCCATCCTACCAAAGGAAATCTATAGATTCAATGCAATCCCCATAAAAATTACAACACAATTCTTCAAAGACATGGAAAGAGCAATTCACATATTCATCTGGAAAGGCAAAAAAAAACAGAATAGGAAAAACAATTCTTAACAATAAAAGAACATCTGGAGAAATCACCATCCCTGACCTCAAGCTTTGCTACATAGCAATAGTGATAAAAACTGCATGGTATTGGTACAGAGAGAGACATGTTGATCAATGGAATAGAATTGAAGATACAGAAAGAAAACCACACCCTTAAGGTCACTTGATCTTTGAAAAAGACGACAAAAATATACAATGGAAAAAAGAAAGCATCTTCAATAAATGATGCGAGTCTAACTGGCTGTTTTTATGCAGAAGAATGAATATAGACCTGTTTGTCACCTTGTACAAAGCTCAAGTCCAAGTGGATCAAGGACCTCAACATAAAACCAGATACACTGAATCTAACAGAAGAGAAAGTGGGAAAGAGCAATGAACTATTTGGCACAGTGGGACATTTCATAAACAATGCTCCAGTGGCTCATGCTCTAAGATCAAGAATTGATAAATAGGACCTCATGAAATTGGAAATCTTCTGTAAGGCAAAGGACATATTCAATAAGATAAATCATCAACCTAGAGATTGGGAATAAACCTTCATGAACCCCACATCTGAGAGAGGGCTAATATACAAAATATATAAAGAACTCAAGAATTTAATCACTAAAAAGACCAAACAACCCAATGAAAAAATGGAGTATAAAACTAAACTGAGAATTCACAACTGTATAATCTTGAATGGCTGAGAAGCACCTAAAGAAATTTTCAATGTCTTTAGTGATCAGAGAAATGCAAACCAAAAACGACCCTGAGATTTCACCTTACTCCAATCAGAATGGCTAAGTGACAGCACATGTTTGAGATGATGTGGAGAAAGAGGAACACTCCTTCATTGTTGGTGGGATTGAAAACTGATACATCCAGTCTAAATATCAATCTGGAGCTTTCTCACAAAATTGGAAATATATCTACCTGAAGTTGCAGCTATACCACTCTTAGGAATATACCCAAAATATGCTCCACCATGCCATAGAGGGTCATGTTCCACTATCTTCATAGCGGCCTTATTTGTGATAGCAAGAAGCTGGAAACCACCTAGATGTCCCATGACAGCAGAATGGATACAGAAACTGTTTTGTTTACACAATGTAATACTACTACTCAGCTATTAAGAGTTAGGGCATCCTGAGTTTTGCAGGCAAATGGATTAAACCAGAAAATATCATTTTGAGTAAGGTAAATCAGATCCAATAAGACATGCATGGTATGTACTCACTAATAAGTAGATATTAACCACAAAAGAAGACATAATTCCCAAGATACGGTCCACAGAACACAGAAAGGTCAACAATCTGAAGTGCCCAATTGAGGATGCCTCAGTCCTACTTGGAAGAGAGAAGAAAGCAATCATAAGTGGAGAGGGAGGGAGGAACCTGGGAGGTAAAGTGGACAGGGGTATGGGGTAGTGGGAGGGAGAGGGGAACCTGATATGGTATTTCCTGAGGGAAAAGGGCTGAAGACTGAGAGCCAGCAGAAAGAATGGAACTATGCAACCTCAGGAAATAGGAAGTTTTGAGAATCCTCCAAAATGCACCAGAGACCTGGGAGGTAAGAGACTTTCAGGACTCAAATGGAGAGACCTTAGATGACATGCCTGAGAGTAGGGAGAGGGAACTTATAAAGCAGGAAGTCTCCAGCAGGAAGACAGGGTATCAAGTGAGGGATAGAGTTGCAAAGTCACATCTCTGATCAATATTTGTTCCTGTCTGAAAGAATTACAGGGATGGAAATGGAGAGGAGCCTGAGGAAAAGAAGGTCCAGTAACAGGCCCAAAGAGAAATCCAGTTCAAAGGAAGGTCCCAAGACCTGACACTATTACTGAGGTTATGAGGTACTCACAAAAAAGGGATCTATTATGACTGCCTTCCGAAAGATGTAACAAGCAGCTAAAAGAGTAAGATGCAGATTTTTGCACCCAACCAATGGACAGAAGCAGCTGACCCCTATTGTTGAATTAGGGAAGGCTGAAAGAAGCTGAGAGGAATTAAAATCCTGTAGGAGGACCAGCAGTCTCAGTTAATCTGGTCCCCCAAGATCTCTCAAACACTGGACCACCAAACAGACAGCATGCACCAGCTGATATGAGGCCTCCAACACATGTACAGTAGAGGACTTCTGGGTCTGTCTGTCCATTCAGAGATGATGCACCTAACCCACAAGAGATTGGAGGCCCCAGGGAGTTTAGAGGTCAGGTAGGGTGGAGTGTGGGGACATCCACATGGAGAAATAGAGGGTGGGGAGGAAGTGTGGGATATGGAGCAGTTGGAGTGTGGATGGGGGATGGGGAATGGAATATGGAGTGTTAAAACTAAATTAGTTCAATAAAAAAATCTTAAAAAAAGGAAAAATTAAATAAAATCAGAAAGAATATTTATAAGAAAACAATGATATATGATAGAATCTTAAGTTCTCCAATATCTCATAAAGACATTTGCTCAACTATGTTCATAGCAGCTTTATTTGTAGAAGTCAAAAAAAACAGTAAACAACCTAGATGGAAACCTCATTTAAAAAATGGACAAAGAAATGTGGTATATCTACACAATGGAATAATATTTAGCTACAAAAAACCCCAAAGACCTCATGATTTTTGCAAGCAAATGGATAGAAATTGAGAATGTCGTAAACCAGTCCCAAAAAGACATTCATGGTATGTATTCACAAATAGATATTAGCCATAAAATTTATGTGCCATATTCCACTACACAGACACAAAGAATCTACACAAGAAGGAATGCCCAACTGAGGAAGCTTAAGTTTCACTTAGAAGGAGGAATAATATAGTCAAAAAGCCAGATGAAGGGAGGGAATTGGTAGAGGAAGTGAGTTGGGGAGGGGAATGTGGTGTTCAGGATCAGGTGTGGAGAAGGATAGGAGAGATGACTAGATGCTAATGAAAATAAATGAAAATCTGCAACTCATGGGGGTAGGAGGTGTTCCAGAATAAGATAGATACCATGGATAAGGCAGGAACCAAATAATCAATGAGGTGACCTTCTCTGTGACTCATTATATTACAGATATGCAACTTGAAGATGCCATCTTCTGTAGCCAGGCAGGAACCCCTGACACCAAACCCTCCAAGAAAATATCAACTCAAAATTTGTCTACAAGAAATACAGTCACTGGGGATGGAGCAGAGACAAAAAGAATATCTACTCAATAACTGGCCGAAATTGAGACCTATCCCATGTGCAAGCACCATTCCATGACACTATTAATGATACTCTTTTATGCTTACAGACAGGAGCATGTTGTTCTCTGAGAGGTTCAGACAGCTGACTCAGACAGGTTCAGACACCCACAGCCAAACAGTGGATGCAGTTTGAAGACTTAAGGAAGAATAGGAGATAGGATTGCAGTCCTGAGTGGGATGAGAACTCCACAGGAAGACCGATAGAGTCAACTAACCTAGACCCATGGGACTTTAAGTATCTGAACCACCAAAAGAAGAATATACAGGGACTAGACATAGTCATATATGTAATAAAAGTGTAGCTTGATCTTCATGTGGTTCCTGAACAAATGGAATGGGGGCTATTCCAAAAGCTGTTGTCCATACATGTTATATATTTAACTAGATTGGCTGCCTTTTCTGGCCTCAGTGAAAGAGGAAGCACCTAGCCTTCCAGAAAATTGGAGTACCAGCTTTGGGGAATAATCCAGGGACTCCTACTTACTCGAAGTAGAAGAGTTTCTGGGAGGTGAATAGGAGGGAGATAATGAGCCATATATGAAATGAATAAGCAAAAAAATAAATTAAAAATAGAATATGATAAAAATTTGAAAAAGAAAACAAGAAAAAATATATGATAAATATTAAGTGTATTGGGTAAAAAGCATATGAGAAGAGGATTTCAAAGTTTTGTCATACACTAAGGAATATTCACTGAGACAGAAAAATTCTGAAGAAATCTGATAATTCTTTAACATAGTAAATGTATTGATGTTAATAGAATCAATTTTCCAACCATATTACTATGTAAAACTTTATTTAAAATTAAATATGAAAACCATGAACTGATATTTGAATAGGTACACATTATTTAAATTTTAATTTCAGAATCCCAGATCTGCCCTCCGTTATCTGGGCCAAAGCTCTTCCTGCATCCCTGGAGGCCTGAATCTATCCAGGACAACAAGATGAGATCTCCAATACCTTCCCTCCTCGTAATTCTGGAAAGCACAGGAGTCATGAAGTCTGTCTTATACACTCCAAGCTGTGTCTTGTGGGCCTGTGTACCATAGACTTTCACAGAGGTCTTTGGCCCAGCCCAGAGTTCCAGCAAAGAGAAGTGAGCATGGGCAGGGAGGAGAAGTCACTTCTGCCACCTCTGCTGCCACAGTGTGCTTCACCTCCCTCTCCGCTGTGCTTTCCAGGTCACTCAGTTGCTCTGCACCATCCTGCACTGAGGTGCGTCCATCTGGGCCAACAAGAGGCCGACTAGTCAGTGAGGCATGCAGTACAGCTTCAGTGTGCATTTTGGGAGAGTAGACCTCTTCCCCAAGTGTAATAGCTCTTAGAAAAAAAGGCTCAGATGGAGTAGATCTCTCGAACACCTTTAATTCCCTGGATAGGATTTATATACAGTTTTGGGTGTGTTTCAGGGTTTGACAGCAGATACTTTTTATTGGTTTGGGCTAAGAGCTTGGGGAATGTTACTTGCATGTGGGAAGGCTTGGTGCTGCTAATATGTGACTATTATCACACACCTCTCCTGTAAGTGCTGTGGGGGCTGTGACTGAAACAGGAGTCAGGGGCCAAGGAGGCATGGTCGAACACCTTCTGTCCCATGCAGGCAGAAATTATTACCCACCCAGTCTCTGGGGTTTCAGATCTCTTGCTTGACCAGGACCAGGTTGCTTGCATAGAGTACCACCTCATCGTATTTTCCAGTCTATATCATTACCTGCAATCCTAGATGCCCACAGCCATCAGGAACCACAAACTCTGCATGCCTCCCTGGAGGCCTGCTAACACTCTGGACAAACAGAAGTCTGAACCTATATGGAACTGCTCTCTTTGCCTGAAAACCTGGGAGCCTGCCACCACCCATAGCAAACCCTTTCTACCTGAAATCCAGGAGGCGTAGAGCTACCAGGGACTTCCAGATCAGTCTACAGTCCCAGAGTCCTAAGCTATCAGGAACTACAATGCCTGCAAACACCAAAAACCTCCAGATGACCTAGGACTAGGAAAGAACATACTCAATAAAATTGAGGGCAATATGGTACTGCTACAACATAGCTCTCCTACAACTCTAAGACCTGTTGATCCTAGTAATCCAGGATTTCAAGAAAATGATCTTAAGTCTAATCTTATGATGATGAGTAAGGCCTCTTAAATAAAAATAACTAAAATTCATTTAAATATATTCACTTGAAGAAATAACAGAAAATATAAATAAGCAAGTAGAGGCACATAAAGGAAAACAAAATTAATTTGAATAAGTACAGGACAGTACAATTAAACACATGAAGGAAATGAATACAAATGTTACAGTTTAAAAAGGGAAACAAAACCAATGAAGAAAACACAAGCTGATGAAATCTTTGAGACAGAAATCCTAGAAAAGTGATCAGGGGTTCTAAACATAAGCATAATCAACAAAATATGAGATGGAAGAGAAGATCTCAGGCTGAGAAGATAGAAGTAATGGATACATTGATTAAAGAAAATGCCAAATCTAAAATATTTGCAACATAAGACCTGCAGGAAATTGGGACACTATGAAAAGAATAAACCTAAATATAAAAACTTAAAAACAAACAAACAAACAAAAACAAAATCGGAAAAAAAAAGTAGAGGATTCCAGTGGCCCAGGAAATATCTTCAACAAAATCACAGAAGAAAATATCCTTAAACTATATGGCTTTAAGCATGCAAGAAACTCACATAACACTAAATAGATTGAACAGGAAAAAGAAGCCTCCTGCTATATAATATCCAAAACAATACATGTACAGGACAAAAAAATAGTAAATGCTGCAAGAGAAAAACAAGTAACATAGGACAAACTTTTCATAACTCCACGAGACTTGTCAAAATGGAATGTAAAAGACAGAAGGCTCTGGGCAGATGTCTTGCAGAACATAAGGGACCACAGATGTCAGCTTAGAAACTATATGAAAAAAAAAAAACTACTAATGAAGTAGACAGACAAATTCAAGGCACAATAAAATATAAACTACATTTTTTTATTTTTGGTTGTAAGTCTAGCCTTTAGTGGCTGAATCATCTCTCCAGCCCTAAACTATATTTTTAACTACTCTGGCTCTACAACGGATACTAGAAGGATAGCTCCAACAAAAGGACTCATAATGAACAGCTCTTAATCAATTGAGTCAATGTAGCAATAAAAAGACACAGGTTAATCAACTGGATACATGAACAGGATCTATCATCTTGCTGCACTAAAGAAAAATACTTCAAACAGTTCCAAGAAACAGGCTAAAGTAGAAATTCTACTATTTAATATAATAGACATTCAACCAAAGTACTCAGAAGAGATGTGGAAGAGTTTTTCAACTCATCAAAGAATAATGCTACCAAGGTGACATCACAAACCAGAATATCTATACCAAAATGCAAGGGCACCTACATGCATAAAAGAAACATTTACTAATGCTTAAGTCACACATCTAACCACACAAACTAATAATGGGAGACTTCAATACACTTTCTCACCAATGGGCAGGTAATCAATACAGAAATTAAAGAGAGGAAGAATGAAACTAACAGACATTATGAATCAAATGGACCTAACATATTTCTAGACTACATTGCCCCCAAACTCAAAAAATATACTTTCTACTCAGCAGCACACAGAACCTTCTCCAAAACTGATGATACACTTTGAAACATAGCAAGTGTCAACAGATACAAGAAGATAAAAAAATAACCCCTTACATCTATTCAGAGTACCAAGGATTAAAGCTGGACTTCAACAACAAGAGAATAACAGAACAAGTACCTACAAACTCATAAAAATTGAACAATTCTCTACTCAATGAACATGGTATCAAATAATAAAAAGAAAAAAATTAAAGAATTTCTAAAATTCATTGAGTTTGAAGGTAGAACGTGCCTAAACCTTTGGGACATAATGAAAGCAGTGCTAAAAACAAAATACATCACACTAACAGTTTTTTTTAAAGAAAAAGAAAACATCTTATACTAACTAGTTAACAGAATAGTTAAAAGCTCTAGAATAAAAAGATGCAAATACAACAAAGAGGAATAGCACCAGGAAATAAACTCTTTGATGAAATCACTAAAATAGAAACAAAAAGAGAAACACAAAGAAGCAATAGCTGATTCATTGAGAAAATCAACAAGACGGACTAACTCTTAGCAGAAATAACTAGAAACCAGAGAGTCAATATCCAAAATAACACTCTGAAATGAAAATTGGGACATAACAGCAGATACTAAAGAAGTACAAAGAACCATTAGGTCTTATTTCAAAAACCCATACAAAACAAAATTGGAAAATAAAAATTATATGAATGATCTTCTGGATATTCAAACTTACCAAAGTTAAATCATGATCAGGTAAACAGTCTAAATATTCCTATATCCCCTTAGGAAATAGGAGCAGTCATTAAAATCTAAAATCAACCAAGACCACCCCACTAAACAACAACAACAAAAAAACTACATTACTAGATGGTTTTAAATAAAAGTCCTACCAGACTTTCAAAGAAGATCTAATACTAAGACTCTTCAAAGTATTTAGTAGAGCCAGACAAAAAGGAACATTGCTAAACTCATTCTATGGGGCTGCAGTCACCATAATATTTAAGAAATGAATTATGGATCAATTTCTGTTATAAACAATGATGGAACACATAAAAACATCACCCAAGATAATCAAGTAGGCTTCCTTTCAGGCATAAAGCCTGCATTCCATAAAAGGAAATACATCAGTATAATCTACTATATAAACAAACAAAGACTAAAAACATGATCATCACATTAGACACTGAAAAGTCATTTCAGCAAATCCAATGCCCCTTCATGGTAATAGTCTTGGAGAACTCGGAGATACAAGGCCCCTACTGAAATACAAGGAAAGTAATACCCATCAATCCAATGGCTAACATCAAATTAAATAGAGAGTAACATAAAAAAAATTCCACTAAAATTAAGAGCAATGCAAGGCTGGGCAATCTTTTCTTATCTTCTCAGTATAGCACTGGAGATTCTAGCTAAAACAGAAAGAGAACAAAGGAGATCAAGGAGAAAGAAATTTTGGAAAGAAGAATCTAAAATATTACTCTTGCTGGGCAGTGGTGGTGCATGCCTTTAATCCCAGGACTTGGGAGGAAGAGGCAGGTGGATTTCTGAGTTTGAGGCCAGCTTGGTCTAGAGAGTGAATTCCAGGACAGCCAGGACTACACAGAGAAACCCTGTCTCAAAAAAATAAATAGATAAAACATTACTCTTTGTACATGTTAGGTTAGTATGTGTAAATGACCACAAATCTCTGTCAGAAACTCCTATAACTAAAAACAAGTTCAGTTAAGTGGCTTATTACACTTAATAAGTTAGTGGCTTATTTCACTTGGTGAAAGAAATTGATGAAGATATTAGAAGATTGCAAAATACCACTCATGGTTTCATAGGATTAACTTAGTAAAAGTTGCTACCATACCAAAAGCAATCTATAGATTCAATGCAATTTCCATCAAAAGTCCAACACAATTCTTTTTAGATGTTAAAAGAACTATTCTCAACTTTCTATGACATGGATGTAGGGAGTGAAATGGGTACGGGGGAATGTGGGAGGTGATCAGAAGTGGTGACAGTCATGGAGATTGGGCCAAGAGAGTGAATATAAATCTGTAGTTGTTAGAGGGAGTAGCATGATTAGAATGTGCCATAGTCCTGGGATGATGAAGGCTCTATGGAGTCTGTGAACATTATTCTGGCTGACACTCCTAGCAGTGCTGGATACGAAGCCATAACTGTCCACCTCTTGTAGACAGGCAGAATTCATATTGGAGGCATAAGGATACCAATCTACCCACATAACCTTTAACCCAAAATATGTCTTGCTTATCAGAAGTGCATGGACAAGACAGAGCAGACACTGAGGCAACAGCCAACCAATTTCCAACCCAACTTGTGACCCAGCCCATTGAAAAGAACCAATTCCTGACACTGTTAATGATACTGCCTTATGCTTTCAGCCATGAGCCTAGCCTAGCTGTCCTCTCAGATATTAAAACCATCAGTCAATGAAAAGAGAGGAGAGGCCTAAGGCCCAATATTAGATGGAGTTCAAAAAGTCTTGTGGAAGATTTGACTGAAGGATTGAGGGACCTTGAGGTGGAAAGGAACTCAACATGAAGACCAACAGAGTCAACAGACATGGACCCCTGTAGCTCCCAGAAACTGAACCACCAACAAAAGACCATGTATGGGATGGACCTAAACCACTGACCTCTGCTGGCAGATGTGTAGATTGGTCTTCCTGAGGGTCACCCATCAACAGGTTTGGGAGCAGTCCCAGACTCTATTGCCTACCTGTGGGTCCAGTTTCCCCTTCTGGGCTGCCTCCTCTTGCCTCCGTGGGAGTAGATGCGTGCAGTCATGCAGTGACTTGATATGCACAATGATGCATGAGGTTTGCAGTCAGGCAGCTCTTTCCACTTCTCAGAGAAGAAGGGGATTAGGAGATAGGGATGGCATTTATAAGGGATAGACTGGTTGGAGGGTTGGGGCTGCAAATTTGACATAACATGAATAAATTAATTAATATATATATATATTTCAATTGAAGTAGAACTATATCACATTCTTCATCTCTTCTCTCCATCAAGCATGTCCTAAGTAACAGTTCATGTTTACCACCCTCATTCTCATTTGTCTCTAGATTATATTTATAGGTGTATACTTATGTTTGTAGGTGTGAGTGTACCTGTGTGTGTGTATTTATAACTATGTGTGTTTACAAGTACATAAAACACCTCTGCAAGTAGATTTTTCTTGTTTCTGATTATATATTTTTTCAATGATGAACAATCTGCATTAGAAAACCCATGCTGTTGATCATATCTAGTAGGAAAATAATTCTTACTTTCCTAACCCACATTGGTTTAGAATATGGATAGAGCTGGAACAAATAAAGGTAATTTCAAGTGGGAAATAGAGAAGATGTTCTAAACTAGGAGAGGGCAAGGATAAATACTGAAGAAGAAGGAATATTTTTGACAAATAATAAAAAGGTGGTTTTAGTAGAGTCACATGGAAATATTATTTTATATTTACTGAAAATTATACATATATATCATATACATTATATAGAGAGATATTTTACATACTTTACAGGGAACTTAACTGGCATATATACATATATATGAATATGACAATAGAGATGACAATGTTCTTCAAAGGAACCATAGACCTACACAAACTTGATTATTAGGTACAAGAAACATCCTGTCACATTTTATGTATAAAATCATTATCAAAAATAAGAATACTTTTATACCTTGCCTATGTATATCCTCTAAAAGTCGTTATAATGTCCTTTTACTCTATATATGATTTGAAGAAGGATATTGAGCATCTATGCAGAAAATTGACATCCTTCTATTGTTCTTGATTTTAATGTTATTTCCTTTTGAGCTTCTCTGCTTGCAGGATGCAATTGCCCCAAGACTTATTAGAAATAATCTTTACTAACCCTAATCTGTCAATAATTCTAGTATAATGATGCTGTATTTTGTCAAAGTCTTTTGCAGAATCTGAGAGATTTTTTTCTGTGCTTTCTGTGTTGTAGTGTTTTATTTTATTATCTTTATTGATTAACTTATGTTGAACTATCTCTGCATCTCCTGAATGAAAGAAACTTGATCATGGTAGATCACATTTTTCAAGTAATTTTGAGTTCCTTTTTTGAAATATTTTTGAATATTTTCAAATTATTTTTGGAAGAAGATGTAAATGTTTGCATTTATTTTCATATGGTTTACTGAGACACCTATCTTTGCTAAGGATTCTGGACCAAACTGTGGGTCCTTAAAACAAGCAAAGTATATTTTACAAAGTATACTAGGGTCTACACTAAAGAAAAAGTTGAAGAAACTTCTCCTTAGTTCTAAATTGATAGTCTACTAAAACTGTGCCCTGAGTCCATCTAGGTATGAGATTTCTTTACTTGTGAATCTCTCCAATCAGAGGATGTTTGTTGCTTTAAACAATTTATTTCATTTCTATTTAACATTTTTAAGTTGTATATATAACATTCTTTTATGTTTTATGAAATTTTCAGAAAAATGGAGGGAGCTTGAAGCAATTAAATAATTAAAATGAATGAGGAAGTGCAAGTGATTTGAAACCCATCTCATCTCAAATACTATCTCCCTTCTGGTTACCTCTCCACAAACCCCTAATTCCATCTTCTCTCTCCCCCTACCCTTTGCACCAATGAGGGTGCTTCTTCACCCACTTACCCACTCCCACCTCAGAGTTCTAGCATCCCCCTAAGCTGTGGCATCAAGTCTCCACAGGACTAAGGACCTCCCATTCCATTGATATCAGCCATCCTCTGCTGCATATGTATCTGGAGCCATGGCTCCCTCCATTTAAACTCTTTGGTTAGAGTTTAGTCTCTGGGAGAGCTGGTTGATCAAGTTAGTTTTTATTAATCTTCATATGGGGTTGCAATCCCCTTCAGTTCCTTCAGTCCTTCCCCTGTCTCTTCCACTGGGCTTGCCAGGCTCAGTTTGATTGTTGGCTCTGAGTATCTGCATGTGTATTGGTCAGGTGCTGGTAGCACCTCTCAGGGAATAGGCATACCAGGCTGCTCTAAGCAAGCACTTCTTGGCATCAGCAATAGTATGTGGGCTTGGTGTTTAGACAATGGATGGAGGCATAGGTGGGGCAGTCTCTGGATGGCCTTTCCTTCAGTCTCTGTTCCATGTTTGCCCCTGTCTTTCCATTGGACAGGAATATTTCTGTGTTAAAATTTTTGAGATGCTATGGTGTACTTATCTCTTAGCTACAGGCTATGCCTATTTACTGGAGGTAGTCTCTACAGGTTCTATGTCCCCTTTGTTGGATATTTACACTAAAGTAATCATCTTTGGGTTCTGGGTGCTTCTGCCTTCCCTGGAGTCTGGGACATTCTACTGGCTACACCCAGTTCCCCAACCCCCACTGCTATATGTTGCATTTCAATTTCCTGACCCTCTGAACTACTCTCCAATGCCTTCTAATACCTGGTCTTGCCCAACTTTTTTTCATCCCCCTTCTCTCTTCCTCCCAAGTACCTCCTTCCCTGTACCTCCTGTTATTATTTTGTTCCCTGTTCTATGTAGCTTTGAAGCATCTAAACATTGGCCTTCCTTCTTTTTAAGCTCTATATGGTTTGGTTGTCCTATGGTGGGTATTCTGTACTTTTGGGCTAATAATCACTTATCAGTGGGTATACACCATGCCTCTTCTTTTGTGTCTGAGTTACCTCACTCAGGATGATATTTCCTAGTTCCAGCGATTTTAACATGAATTTGATGACTTTGTTGCTTCTAATAGCTGAATAGTATTCCATTGTGTAAATGCACCACATTTTCTGTATCCATTCTTCTGATGAAGGACATCTGAATTGGTTGCAGCTTCTGGCTATTACAAATAAGGCTGCTATAAACATAATGGGGTATGTGTCCTTGTTATATGTTGGAGCATCTTTTGGGTATATGCTCAGTAGGGGTATATCTGGATATTAAGGTAGAACTATTTCCATTTTTTCTAAGAAACTGTCAGATTGATTTCCAAAATGGTTTTACCAGCTTGGAGTCCCATGAGCAATGCATGACTGTTTCTCTTTTTCCAAACCCTTACCAGCATCTGCTATTACCTGTGTTTTGAGTTTATCCATTCTGATTGGTGTGAGATAGAATCTCAGGGTTATTTTGATCTGAATCTCCCTGAGGACTAAAGATATTGAACATTTCTGTAAGTGCTTCTCAGCCATTTGAGATTCCTCTGTTGAGAATTCTTTGTTTTACTCTGTATCCCATTTTTAAATAGGGTTATTTGTTTCTCTGGAGTCTGACCTCTTGATTTATTTATAATTTTTGGATATTAGCCCTCTTTCAGAAGTAGGGGTGATACAAATCTTTTCCCAATCTGTGGGATGCTGTTTTGTCCAACTGAAAGTGCCCTTCTCATTCACGGCCATACCACCCTGAACCCACCTGATCTCGTCTGATCTTGGAAGCTAAGCAGGGTCAGGCCTGGGTAGTACTTGGATGGGAGACCACCTGGGAATACCTGGTGCTGTAGGCTTAAAAAAAAAAAAAAAGAAAGTGCTCTTCTCCTTACAAAACATTTTCAATTTTATGAGGTTCCATATGTCAATTTTTGATTTTAGAGCATGAGTCATTTGTGTTCTGTTCAGGAATTTTTTCCCCATGTCATTGGGTTCGCCTTCTCTTTCAATGTATTCAGCAAATCTGTTTTTTATCTCTTTTGGTTGTTTGCTTGTTTGATTTTGTGGAGGCCTTGATGCACTTGTATTTAAACTATGTACAAAGATATAAGAATGTATCAATTTGCATTCTTCTAAATGCCAACTGCCAATTGATCCAGCACCATTTGTTAAATATGTTGTCTTTTTTCACTAGATGGTTTTGGCTTCTTTGTCAAAGAACAAGTGACAATAGGCATGTGGGCTTATTTCTTGTCCTCAGTTCTATGCTGTTGATCTACCTGTCTCTCTCTTTACCAGTGTAATGTGGTTATTATGACTATTGCTCTGCATTAGAACTTGAGATCAGGGATGGTGATTTCACAGAAATTCTTTTATTGTTGAGAATGGTTTTGCTATCCTGAGTTTTTGATAGTATACAGAAGTGACCCCAAAAATTCAACCACAGAACTTCTACACCTGATAAAAAAAACTCCAGCAAAGTAGCTGGATATAAAATTAACTCAAGCAAATCAGTAGCCTTCTTCTACTCAAAGGATGAGCTGAGATAGAAATTAGGGAAATGGTACCCTTCACAATAATCACAAATAATATAAAATATCTTGATGTGACTGTAAACAAACAAGTGAAAGATCCATATGACAAGAACATCAAGGCTATGAAGAAAGAAATCAAAGAAAACCTCAGAAGACAGAAAGATCTCCATGCTCATGGATAAGCAGGATTAACATATCAAAAGTGGCAATCTTAACAAAAGTATTCTATAGATTCAATACAAGTCCCATCAAAAGTGCAACTCAGTTCTGCACAGAGATAGAAAGAAAAATTCTCAAATTCATCTAAAATCTACTATTATTGCAAATAAAAATGGCAATAATATGATTCCTGAAGATAAAGATGGATAAATAGATAGATAGATAGATAGATAGATAGATAGATAGATAGATAGATCTATGCATCACTCATACTTTTATAGAGAAGCTTAATATATATATCAACAACAGGATAAAGTACAGAAACTGAGAGACTTTGGAGCACTTAGTCTTATATAAGTGATCTTCATCACACCCTCCTACCAAGGCTGAGGGACCTATACAGAAGATGAGACAAGGATTATAAAGGAAAGAGTTGGGTAATAATGCTAAACTGCATTTTTTAGACCAACAAGAGTCATGCCTATATAAACTCAATGAGAATATGACAGCATTCATAAGACCATTACAACTTAAGGCAGACAAAATCCCCAGCATTAAGAAGGGGAAAGAGGCAGAAAATGTTATCCAAGGTAAAAAACCTACCCAAATTACATAATTTCTTGGAGAGGAAATAAGTTTTATATTATGATTCAACATTGGGTCCATTAAACATATTACATGCCCTCTGTTCAGTAAGAGCTGCCAAAACAAACTAGACTCCATGTTCAAATGAATTTCTGGCTTCTCTTTTTTGTTTTGTTTTGTTTTTTTCCTTTGAGAGAAATTGAAAGAGAGAGATTGAGAGACAGAGACAGAGACAGAGAAGCGCAACAGTCAGAGAAATCATGATATTAAGTTATTATGGAGAATGGAGATTGTCTTCAAGGAGTTGAAAGAGGGAAAAATATACTCTATAAAAATCATAAAAAGGGAAAAAATCAATAAATTACTCAAATATAAATGATCATTATTGTTCATTCACATGCAACAAAAATGGCAGTAATTAGAATACAAAACAATATACTACTTTATAAAATAGGTAGAACATAGTACATTTCAAAACATCAGTATTCACATAAAGTAAGGCAAAAAATCATATAGCATTCATTATTATACTGTGTCTTTGGTACTTTATTCTGAGAGAAATTCTTAGGAAGAATTTCTATTGTAGAGCTTTGCTAGGCATATATTAGGTTTCAAGACACAAGATTACCTCTAGTTTTGAAATAGCATCACTTGAACATTTAATGAGCACAAAGATACACCATTGAATGTAGCTATGTACTAGCAAAGGATTGGAATATATAGGTAAGATGTAAAAAGTAAAAGATACATGGATGACTTTTTCTGGGGGGGTTGTTCATTTAATAATTGAAATATTAATAAAAACAAAGTCACTGAAGATTGAAATTCAGCTTCTTTTTTTAAAGATATTTTCTTTACTTACATTTCAAATGTTACCCCCTTTCCTGGTTTCCCCTCTGAAAACCCTTTATCCCCTCTTCCCTTCCCCTGCTCACCAACCTACCCACTCCCACTTCCTATTCTTGGCATTCCCCTACACTGGGACATGGAGCCTTCACAGGATCAAGGGCCTCTCTTCTGCTACATATGCAGCTGGAGCCATGAGTCCATCTATATGTACTCTTTGGTTGGTGGTATAGTCCCTGGGAGCACTGGGCGTAATGGCTGGTTCATATTGTTGTTCCTCCTATGGGGCTGCAAACCCCTTACACTTTGTGTCCTTTCTCTAGCTCCTCCATTGAGGACCCTGTACACTGTCCAATGGTTGGCTGAGAGCATCCACCTTTGTATTTGACTGGTACTGGTAGAGCCTCTCAGGAGAGAGCTATATCAGGCTCCTGTCAGCAAGCACTTGTTGGCATCCACAATAGTGTCAGGGTTTGGTGATTGTATATGGGATGGATACCCAGGTAGGGCAGTCTCTTGATGACCTTTTCTTCAGTCTCTGCTCTACATTTTGTATCTGTATCTCCTCCAATGACTATTTTGTTCCCCCTTCTAAGAAAGACCAAAGGATCTCCACACCTTGGTCTTTCTTCTTCTTGAGCTTCATGTGGTCTGTGAATTGTATCTTGGGTATTCTGAGCTTCTGAGCTAATGTCCACTTATCAGTGTGTGCATAACACATATTCTTTTGTGATTGGGTTACCTTGCTCAGGATGATATTTTCTAGTTCGATCCATTTGCCTAAGAATTTCATAAATTCAAAGGATTCAGAATGAAGAATCTAAAACTGGAAGGAAGTGAATATAAAAAGTCATTCATTTTATTTAAATAGCAGGTCTGTCAGAATCACTCACCTTGGCCTCAAGCTGTATTACAGAGCAATAGTGATAAAAACTGTATGGTATTGTTACAGAGACAGACAGGAAGATCAATGGAATAGAACTGAAGACCCAGAAATGAACCCACACATCCATGGTCACTTGATCTTTGATAAAGGAGCTAAGACCATCCAGTGGATAAAGGACATCATTTTCAACAAATGATGCTGGTTCAACTGGAGGTCAGCATGTAGAAGAATTCAAATCAACCCATTCTTATCTCCTTGTACAAAGCTCAAGATCAAGTGGATCAAGGACCTCCACATAAAACCAGATACACTGAAACTGGGTTGTTTTTTTTTTACCTCACAAGTGACATAAATTTTAAAGAGGTAATATTGAGAGTCATATGAAAAATAGTTCTGGAAATGTGAGTTAATATAGGGAGTGTTTGAAAGTTCTGAAAGTGAAATATTTCTCTAAGAACAGTCAACTTGTCCCATACCCATGCACACATTTACCTGAGTGGAAACCATGTTTCTTTCTCCTTCAGAAAAGCATGTCTCAGAAAAGTTTATATTAAAATTTCACCTTACAGAATACATCTGTATGTAGTGGCAGCCAAGTTTTTCCTGTCTCTAGGAAAACTGAAGAGTAGAAAGCAGGAATCAAAACTAGCCACACCCCATGCTTTGTGCCAAAGGAGAGATAAACTGATGAACTTCTATAGGCAGAAAAAAAACCCCAAGATTTTTGTTTTCATTTCCATACCTTTGCCTGAGACATTTTATCAATATAGGATTGACACATCTCTTTACCATGATAGCCAGGATCTGTGAAATTTTCCCAGGTGAAAGTATTTGTCATACAGTGTAACAAGAAACTTTCCTGGAGCCAAGATAATCAAGGCAATAAATGCCTTCTTCACCACTGTCTCCACAGAGATATTATTTCTGGCTTCCATGTCCCATTCTAAAATACCATGACTTTTGTAGTTTTGAAGGAAGACCCAGGATCAAATTTTCACACCAAGTCCTCTTAACACAGACATTCTTCTTTAGATTCATAATCAACAACTCTATTCATACTTATATATGACTCCCCTGAAACATTCTTAGTAAGTTCAGCTGTCACTAAATGCAGTTGAACTTCATTCTCCTAGAGTGTCTTCAGTGTTGGCACTTTTGGCTGATAAGAGACTGAAAATACAGTTACATTGAAAGCATCTTTACCAAACAATGTCATTTAATTTCTACAAAGAATATACTGGGCAACAGAAGGAGACACATTGTTCTTTATAGCAAAACTAACCCTAATGGATTAACATCAGTCTCTAGAAGAAATGATCATACAAACTCAAATTATGCCTCAAGGTTGACCAAAATTTTTCATATGTTTCATTTTTTTCTGTTTGTTTTTTCACTCTAGTATGATTTTGACATTTTACAACTTATTACCTCAATGTGAGAATTTTCAGTAATGGAACATGTAGGTCTAGTCTCTAGGAGATTTTCAAATTTTAAGATGTACTTTTAAATTAATAAAATCTATATTGTAATTAACCTTGTCATAGTAAATAAAGATACTGAACCAACAATTATAATTGGTCCTCAAACAAGCCTCAACAGATATAAGAAGAATGAAATTATTCCATGCATCCTATCAGATTACCAAGCCTTTGAGGCTGTTCTTCAATAGCAACAAAAACAACAGAAAGTGTTCATACACATGGAAGCTGAACAACTCTCTACTCAATTATAATTTGGTCATGGAAGAAATAAAGGAAGAAATTAAAGACATTTTATAATTTAACGAAAGTGAAGGCACAACATACCCAAACTTAAGATGTAGCCTCCCGCCGGCAGGGGCTACACACGCAGGGCGTTGGGGTCCGTGTCTCGTAACAACCTGAAGCTAAGACCTGTGGAAATGAACAAACACACACAGACACAAAAGGAATGGCGTCAAGTAGCCTTTATATCAAGACGCGCGGTTTGACTTGCGCCAGATCAATTTATACACTCTCAAAAGTAAAAGCGAAACCAATACAGTGTTTGGGCAACCAAGGTCGTTTCTTTATGTTTGGGGGAACCAGGCTTCTGGATGTCAGCAGGAAATCTTAGGCACATCTCACGGGCTCCAGGATCAGTTGTTTGATCTCGAGTCTGCAGGAAATCCGCGAGAGCATCAAAGGGTGGGCTCAGCCAGAGGAAGAACAATAGAGCGGCAGGGCAGCAAACACACAGGTGTGAAATCCAGCTCTGACAGCTCTCTATCAGGTAGCTATCAACATTCCGAAACTCAAAGCTAGTTTCGGTTTCAAAGTTTTGTTTCAGAGTTCTGTGGCGGCAAAACCGGAATGGGGGATGGTACTCTACATTTCCCCCCTCTAGTTTTGCTCAAAGGAAGAGCAGAGTCCACAGCACACCTATTTTGTGGGGATAGTAACGGTGTCTATGAGGAAAATATAGCTTGGTTTTGAAAAAGACCATCTAGCAATTGAACCATGTTTCTGTGCTCGACTCGCAGGGGCGGGGTGAGCAAAGCACGTTTGGCTGTGAATGTTTATGTCTCAGACCTGTATTTTTTCTGCACCATATCATCTACAAAGAGTGCTATGTCTATCGGAGAGAACACCACCGGTTGAGAGCGCCACTTTTAGTCAGCAAAGCTGTATTTTGGAATCTCGGGCTGCCACAGTCGCCTGTTTGTCTGGACGATCGCCGTGGGAAAAGGTTGTCAGCTAAAATGTAAATTAGTAGCCTGGAAGCCTCTGCTTGGTTTTTGCTTTAACTCTTGAGGTACCGGAACAGAGTTGATGAGTGACTGTAACATGGATTGACCTCTTTCGGGATAGGCCAATGGAAAGGAATGGGTTAACTCTCTTCTGGGAGATCTCGGGAGCTCCCTCAGACATCTTTGTTTTCGGGATTAGCACTTTCGAGATAAGTGAATTTTGCTCTGGGTGAGCGATTTCGGAGAGAAACGGAAACCACCTCTCAGTGCTGACAGAAAAAGCTGTCAGGCTTTGAGCAAAAGAAAATCAAAAGGTAGTAAAGACAAAAAATGAAAAATGAAAAAGGAAAAGAAAAAACAACAATGATAAAATTTACACATCAATTGGTGAGTGGTTCCGAAGGAACCTGTCTGACCAATCTTTCTGGCAGCCAGCGTGTCTCGTTATCTTTTTGAGAATAAATGTAAATGGAACTCCTCTCCCAAATTAGGACTGGATCTGGGCCACACCAAGTGTTGGTGAGTGGGTCTCTCTAGCGCGCCAACACATATGAATTTAAGGTTTGCGGATGCCAATGTCGGTCTGCCGCTGATTGACCTTTGGCGTCAGTCTGCATGAAATTTAAAATGAGCATCACTAATGCAAGGTGCGCTCTGGGGGACTTAGGAGGGAGGACACTACCTCCTTTGGTTTTGAAAAGATAATTTTTGATGGTACGGTTGGTCTGTTCTACTATCTCCTGACCCAAGGGGTTATAAGGTATACCAGTCTTATGTATAATGTCAAAAGCTTTGCAAAAGGAAGCAAAATTTTTACTCAAATATCTAGGCGCGTTGTCTGTTTTAATTAAACTGGGCAAGCCCATGACATTAAAGGCTTGCAAACAGTGGTCAATTACATTCTTAGAGGCTTCTCCTGTTTGTAGTGAAGCAAATATGAATCTTGAACAGGTGTCAACACAAACATGTACATATTTAAGCTTACTAAACTCTGCAAAATGAGTTACATCTATCTGCCAGATCTTATTAGGCATGAGGCCTCTGGGATTTACTCCCAAATGTGCTATTGGTGTTGAGATTATACACTTAGGGCATTGCTTAACTATCATTTTTGCTTGTTCTTTTGAGATCTTGTGTTTAAGTCTCAGAGTTTGGCTGGATAGGTGGAACAGTTTATGATCTCTTTTAGCTAAGTCCACCGGATCTGAAATAAGGGCTTGTGCCACTAATGTCTTGTCAATAAGATCATTACCTTTGGCTAGTGGTCTAGGTAAGCCAGAATGAGCTAGTATATGACCAATATAAAATTGATTTTTACGTGCAAGAATGATTTTTTGCAGTTTAGAAAATAAATTTCTTGTTGGAGTATCTAATTTAAATGTAGCGCAAGTTTCAAGATTACTCAATGAAAAGAAAACATAGATACTATCAGTGTAGATGTTAATAGCATCTTTTACATCTTCTAATATCTTAAACACAGCTGTAAGTTCAACCAATTGAGCTGAGAGGCCTGGAGTATCAATCACGACCTTTTGATCATCAATGAGATAACCAGCCTTTCTATTAGAAGAACCATCAGTAAATGCCACAAGAGCATTTTCTATTGGTTGTCAGGCTGTCACCTTAGGAAATATTACTTCGTGTATAGTTAGAAATTTAATCAATTTATTTTGGGGATAATGATTATCAATAATCTCTTGAAATCTAATTTGTGCCAGCAACCATTTTGTACTATGTTGCTTTAACCACGAATCTTGTTCAACAGAAAAAGGTTGTATAATTACATCTGGTTCTTTGCCAAAATAAGTTAGTGCTTGTTTCCTACCAAGCACAATAATTTGAGCTACGGCTTCATAATATGGTAAAATATTATGTTTAGGAGACACCCCTGAATGAATCCATATAATAGGTGCCTTTTGCCACAGTAACGCCGTAGGGGCATGGGTTGTGTTGAAAATCAATAGATGTAAAGGTAAGGAATAATCTATATAAGTAATGAATTGATTTTCAATTGCCTCTTCTACCTGCTGCAAGGCAGATAATCTTTCTTTAGTTAAAGACCTAGGAGAATTTGGATTAGAATCACCTTTAAGAACATCAAACAAGGGTTTTAGATCTCTTGTGGTAAGCTTTAAATAGGGTCGAAGCCAATTTATGTCACCTAGCAACTTTTGAAAATCATTTAGAGTTTTCAATTTGTCTCTGCGAATAACTATCTTTTGAGGCATAACAGTTTGATCCGTAAGTGTGAATCTTAGATAACTGTATGGATCTTGAATTTGTACTTTCTCTGGAGCAACTTGCATTCTCCTATCTTTAAAAGCAAGTTGCAAATCTTTAAAGCATGAAAGTACATCTTGAGGAGATTTTCCTGCTATCAAAATATCATCTGTGTAATGGACGATGTACATAATTGACCATTTCTTTCGTATAGGATCAATGATCTGGCTGACATATTTCTGACATAAAGTTGGACTATTTGCCATACCTTGAGGAAGAACTGTCCAATGGTACCTTTTCATAGGCTCCTTAAAGTTTACAGATGGAATACTGAAGGCAAATCTCTCACAATCTTCTGGGTGTAAAGGAATTGTAAAATAGCAATCTTTTAGATCCATAACAATCTTATAGAAACCTTTTGGAATAGCTACTGGAGACGGTAGTCCAGCTTGAAGGACTCCCATTAATATCATGGTCTCATTTACTTTTCTTAAGTCTTGCAAAAGCCTCCAATTACTTGACT
Organism: Hylomyscus alleni; assembly: GCA_019843855.1. Lineage (NCBI taxonomy): Eukaryota > Metazoa > Chordata > Mammalia > Rodentia > Muridae > Hylomyscus > Hylomyscus alleni. The sequence continues at coordinate 2,590 of JADRCC010254867.1, read as the reverse complement.
TTTTCTTAATTACGAATATTGGAGTGTTCCAAGGGGAATTTGACTCAACGAGATGTCCTGCTTCAAGTTGCTCCTGCACCAGCAATAAAGCAGCATTTATTTTCTCTTGGGAAAGTGACCACTGATTAATTTACACTGGAGAGTCATTAATCTATTGGATTTTCTCCGCATGAAGTACAGGCATAATCGTGGTCACGGGTGAAAAGGCTTCAGACCTGTGATTTTTAGAACGAGAATCACGGCCTTTGTAAGCTCTAAATTTCTGTTTTGGCTTTTGCCTGATAGCCAGTTCATTAGGGCTGCACAGGACCAGCCGCATCTGAGACAAGAGATCTCTCCCCCACAGAGTTATAGGGAGATTTTGCATTACATAGGGCTGAATCTGTCTTGAGTTACCTTCTTTACTGCTAAGAGGGAAACTCATAGCTCTGAGTGCCTCCATAAAGAAATTGAAGAGAGCCTGTGGTAGCAGTTTAACAGATCATCTGGGTTTTTTTTTTAGATTTATTTATTATTATTATAAATGAGTACACTCTATCTGTCTTCAGATACACCAGAAGAGGGCATCAGATTTCATTATGGGTAGTTGTGAGCCACCATGTGGTTGCTGGGATTTGAATTCACGACCTTCAGAAGAGCAGTCAGTGCTCCTACCCACTGAGCCATCTCACCAGCTTAACAGATCATCTGAAAGCTCAAGAACAAAAAGAAGCAAATACACCCAAGAGGATTAGACTGGGCAAACATAATCAAACTCAGGGCTGAAATTAATCAAGTAGAAAGAAAGAAAACTGTACAAAGAATCATCAAAAGCAGGAGCTGGTTCTTCGAGAAAATCAACATTATAGATAAATCCTTAGCCAGACTAACCAGAGGACACAGAAAGTGTACCCAAATTAACAAAATCAGAATAGAAAAGGGAGACATAACAACAAATACAGAGGAAATTAAAAAACTATCATCAGATCCTACTACAAAAGCCTATACCAATCAAAACTGAAAAATTTGGATGAAATGGATAATTTTCTAAACAGATACCAGGTACCAAAGTTAAATCACGATCAGATAAACCATCTAAATTGTTCTATAACTCCTAATGAAATAGAAACATTCATTAAAAGTCTCCCAACCAAATAAAAGCCCATGAACAGATGGTTTTAGTTCAGAATTCTGTCAGAATTTAAAAAGAACTAATAATATTCTTCAAACTATTCCACAAAATAGAAACAGAAGGAACATTACCTAATTAATTCTATGAAGCTAAAATTACACTGATATAAAAACCACACAAAGACCCAAGAAAGAAAGAGAATGTCAGATCAATTTTCCTTATGAATATCAATACAAAAATACCCAATAAAATTCTCAAAAACCAAATTCAAGAGCACATGAAATGATCAGGCATCAATGTAAGTAGGCTTCATCCCAGGAATCTAGGGATAGTTCAAAATATGGAAATCCATCAATGTAATCCACTATGTAAACAAACTCAAAGGAAAAAAACCACACGATCATCTCATTAGATGCTAAAAAAGCATTTGACAAAATACAACATGCCTTCATGTTAAAAGTCTTGGAAAGAACAAGAATTCAAGGCCCATACATAAACATAGTAAAAGCAATCTATAGCAAACTAGTAGCCAACATCAAGCTAAATGAAGAGAAACTTGAAACAATCCTATTAAAATCAGGGACTAGACAAGGCTGTCCACTCTCACTTTCTATTCAATGTAGTACTCAAAGATCTAGCCAGTGCACTTAGACAACAACAGGAGGTCAAAGGGATACAAATTGAAAAGAAAAAATTCAAAATATCACTATTTGCAGTTGATATGAAAGTATACTTAAGTGAACTCAAAAATTCCACCAAAGAACTTCTAAACCTGATAAACAACTTCAGCAAAGTAGCTGGATATAAAATTAACTCAAACAAATCAGTAACCTTCATCTACTCAATGGATAAACAGGCTGAGAAAGAAATTAGGGAAACAACACCCTTCACAATAGTCACAAATAATATAAAGTATCTTGTGTATAAAGTACACTGTATAAAGTACAGTGACAGGCAGGTAGATCAATGGAATAGAATTGAAGACCCAGAAATGAACCTACACACCTATGGTTACTTGATCTTTGACAAGGCAACTGAAACCATCCAGTGGAAAAAAGAATTTTCAACAAATGGTGCTGGTTCAATTGGAGGTCAACATGTAGAAGAATGCAAATTGATCCATTCTTATCTCCTTGTACAAAGCTCAAGTCCAAGTGGATAGCCTCAACATAAAAGTAGGTACACTGAATCTAATAAAAGAGAAAGTGTGAAAAATCCTGGAACACATGGGCACAGAGGAAAATTTCCTGAACAGAACGCCAATAGTTCATGCTCTAAGATCAAGAATCGACAAATGGGACCTCATAAAATTGCAAAACTTCTGTAAGGCAAAGGACACTGTCAATGGGACAAAATGGCAACCAAGAGATTGGGAATTGATCTTTACCAATACTACATCTGACAGAGGGCTAATATCTAATATACACAGAGAACTCAAAAAGTTAGTCCCAGAGAAACAATTAACCTTAATAAAAAAAA
>JADRCC010254864.1:0-10790 GCA_019843855.1 Hylomyscus alleni | reverse complement strand
TTTTTTTTTTTAAGATTTATTTATTTATTTGAGTATACTGTAGCTGTCTTCAGACACACCAGAAGAGGGTGTCAGATCTCATTATGGGGCTGGAGAGATGGCTCAGCAGTTAAGAGCACTGACTGCTCTTCCAAAGGTCCTGAGTTCAAATCCCAACTACCACATGGTGGCTCACAACCATCCTTAGTGAGATCTGACGTCCTCTTCTGGTGCGTCTGAAGACAGCTACAGTGTACTTACATATAATAATAAATAAATCTTTAAAAAATAAAAATAAAAAAAAGATCTCATTATGGATGGTTGTGAGCCACCATGTGGTTGTTGGGAACCGAACTCAGGACCTCTTAACCGCTCAGCCATCTCTCCGGTCCCTGATCTGTTTATTCTTTTTCTTGAAAGCTAGGCTGTGAATGTTTTGTATTTCTTGGGCTAAGAGGCAAAATTGAGACCACTAATATAGCCACTCATGTTACAAGAGAGAAAACAAGTGTTAGAATATTTTATTCTTGAAATTTAGAGTCAATGCCCTGAGAAGATGTAAATCAAATTAAAATGTTTAAGAACAAATTTTAATTTTTAAATATTTATTTAAAATGATATATTTTATATTTTTATTCCTTTTCTGCTCCAGGCTTTTTTTTTTAATTACTCTAAGATCATCTTGATATGAAATTTGACATTTTGGATACAGTTTCTCCTTCAGAAGTCTTTATTACCTTTGCCACATTCACAGTCATTAATTAGACTCAATTATGTAACTACTGGTGTTTCTTCAGAAAACCAGCTTTCTGGTCCTTCCTCCACCCATCCCTGTAGTCTATAAGATAACAACATTGGCAGCCAAAGTTTGTTAAGTCGCTTACCCTTTGTTTCTGTGGCTTAACTTGCTGCAGATTGAAAATAATTTTTTTGCGTCATGCGTGTCCAGGCCCCCTTCTATCATCAGTACGGCGTGACTTATGTTTACACATCATTGGCATTCTACTAGGCATCATACGTGAAGCCGAGGTTGAGTGTGCATGTAAGGAGGATGCGTGTAAGGTTGTCCAGAAATACGGTGCTGCTTATCAAAGATACCGAGCATCATTTCGTCTTGCTGTCCGTGTCAGCCTCTTGGATTCCAAGGGCTGATTACATTCCCGGCGTGTCCTGGGCGTTAGTGTGCGCTCTTGTGTCGGGGTTAAGCTTCTCTCCACCGTTCTGATGTTGACTTTATTATTATCTCCTCCGGAAAGATAAATCAACCCCGCGGATGAGACCTGAAATACTTGGTGCGTCGTTACCAAGCCTTTGCAGCTGGGAGCTGGTGAATCCATCTCTCTTTCTAGCGTACATATTTCCCTTGGGTAGGAGAAGCACGCACACACATACCCTCGCAAACCTCGCCAATCTGAGAACATCTGCACAGCTTCGAGAGATAAATTGCCAGTGAAGTTGAGCAGGACCTTGCTGAGCCACCATGGCGTTTTCCTCCCAGGAATGGTAAAGCTGTGGCTATTCTGCTGGATCTCCCGTTTCACTCCTGGAAAGGGAGAGGCCCAGACCAGCCTGATTCTTATCTCTTGCTAGGCATCCTGTTCTCTCCCTGCGCAAACTATGCTTGTAAGTTCACATTTTCATATTTAACTTTAAAAAGCAAACATTTTGCTGGGGTTTGGCCTGGCAGATCATTTTTACTTAAGATTGTCTAGAATAACCAAATTATTATGATGTCAGTTTTCGTTTTTTTTTTTTTTTTTTTTTTTTTTTTTGCACTGGAAAGGATTCTCACATCTGTGTTTCTTGCTCCGGTCCCACTTGCTTTGACTCCTCTCTGCAAATGTGCATTGTTCTCATCGGCTGTGTTTCCATAAAATAAAGGCAAAGCCATAGTCTGTTCATCTTAACAGTCAAACAGATGCCAGCCCGAGGCTTGCCTCTCTTGCCCTGGTGTGCTTCTTCCTCCTGCCTTGTTTCCAGAGGTACCCTGGCTGTCCCCAACCCTGTCTTCTCCCACGAAGACCATTAGAAGCCCATCCTTTCTGTCACTCTTCTCCCTTTTTCTGGAAATTCCTTCTGCTGTGACAGCGGCAGGTCTCGGTTAGCCGGACCAGTCATGCCAACAACAATTCTCCAAATGTATAGCTTTCTGGACTCTTAAGAAGTTGTCCACATTCTAGTCTACCCAATGTAGTTCCCATGAAAGCTGGAGACTAAGATTAAATCATTGATAGAACCAAAAAGTACTGGTCTGAGGAAAATAATCAGATGCAAAATGGAAAAAGAAATTAAATGAATCTTCCCTCACAGGGTCACATCTGGTTACTATTTTCTTCTGCTTACAAATGAAAACCAAGCCAAACATGGTTCATCACCTGTAGTTGTTTTACTTTGTAGACAGTACAGTCTCCTCCTCCACCCCCCCCCCCGCCTCCTTTTCCTCTTCTTCCTTTCCTTCTTTGTTTTTACCCTCTATCTTTTCTTTGGGTGCTGTTTCCTCTTTTAGTCTTTATACAAGGGTCCTTAATGAATGTGTCAGTGGCTAACCTTTTATCGTGGGTCGTGCTCTTGCAATGTGATTTTTCCATATCACCTTTATTTAGTAGCTCTCAATTCATTGGCCTTTCCCACTCCTCTGCCGTATGTTAGTTTGAAATAGGAGGACGGGTCCTAATAGACTCCATCATAGAGCTCTGGTGGATCTTAAGGTTTCCAGGGCTACCGTGGTAAAAATGAAAGTGGTAAAAATGAAAATGTTGGAGGGAGAAGAGGCATGACTCCTAAAAAGAACTAGGAAGATGACTCAGCTGTTAAAAACTCCCGGAGATCTTTCTGACTAGCGTTCCTTGTCAGGTAATGGGTTCCTGACCACCATGGCCCGCAGTTTTAAAACGGCCTGTAAGTTCTGCCCAAACAGACCCACTGTTTCTGGTTTCCTTAGAAACCTGCATGCGTGTACACATAACCCATACACACATGCACACACACACAATCCAAAGTTTCATAAATAGAAAAGATTAAAAAGAAACCTGCATCCAGATAATAAGTGATAATGCATCTACTTCTCTTTTTCAATTCATCTTCGTTACTGATGGTGGAAGAATTAGATACATCAGTGACTGATACGTGCTAGGTGGTTTAGCCTAGTCCTATGCCGTAAATGCACGAGTAACTTAACTCTAACTTCTGTGTTCCATACCCAGTGTCTTCATTCTGTGTAGAACCGACCGGACATGTTCATTTTAAGCAGTGTAACTCTCCAGGACCGATCCTACATATCATGGCTTTCTCAGACTAACATTCCTTGCTCACGATCAGGAACGAGATGTTCAGGGAACTCAGCTTTCTTCAGCCTGCTTCTCGGTACGCTAGCGCTTTTGGCAAATCAATATATTTAAGAGGGAATTGAGAAATTAATGGGGATTATATTACCACAAACTTAGGTTTCGTGGTTGTTAAATCAGTTGCCATGAAGTGATGAACAGTCACCTGAACTGTGAAAATGCAGTATACTCAGTCTAAAGTGCCCGCGTTTGGAGGTTTCCCTAACCGCCCCTGCGCTTCATTACAGCATTACGTGCCAAGTGCTGTCCAGGCCACAATTCGATTAGTTATGCCTTTTGGAGAATGACAGATTTACGTGTTTGAGAAGATGCTGAGTAAGGAATTCTATTCGGGCCGAGCTGAGATTGCTTTATGCAGTGCAGTGGATGAGACGCAGAAATAGAATTGGTTATTGATTTTGCCTATTTTGCATTTGTGGCAAAAGAAAAATAGTACTTGTAATCTTTCTTTCAAGCATACAAAGTCTGTGCAGAATTTTTCCCTCTCATTTTCGTCTGATGCTGATATTACCAGAACTTTCCTTATGATCTCACCGCCACATTTGCATCTGTGACCGTCAGCATGCCTATAATATCTGTCTAACTGATTCGCAGTTTCATTTTCCCACAGAATTTGCATGATGTTCTTATTCAGGATCCCTCTCATTTTCTCAAGTTGGTTTATGGTAGAATATTGATTTGAATGCTAAGGCCTTCTTCAATTTTTTTTTGCTATTTAGTTGAATAGAATATAGACCTGTATTTCTTTTTAAAAATTAAATTTGAATTTAGATTATTTCTACCTTTTCATCTATGTTGATCATTCCTGTTTTCCACATCTAAGACAGTTTTAACAAGTAAGTGAGAAGCTTGGTTTTCTGTTAGGAATTGAAGTCAAGAAAGAGATGGGCAGTTCATGAAACCACTTAAGCCAAGCACTCCCTCAGCCTTCGTAGCTCTCAATTCCTGCCGTGATCCTGAGTTTACTGTGATGAAAGACAGAGGTAAGAACCGTGGCTCATCGGTCATGAGATGGAGGTTTACTGGACTCACAGAACCTGACGTTTGCAATACACACCATACCTCACGTCCCCTTTCTTAAAGGAGACATGCTTTGCTTTACCCTCATTGCCATGGTTCTATCTCGGGAAGGGGTCTTAGGAGAAGACCCCCTCCCTCTTTTTGTTGTCCTGTGCATTATAAGAGGAAAGAAAAGAGGGAATACAGCATTTGATTGGACCAGTGAAGATTCCTTGGTGAATCTGGTAACCTTGTTACAAAGTGATGTCTTCGTATTTTCTCCTGAGGTAGTTTACGGTTGCTAAACTAGCTGCTTGCAAGATCTGTTCGGGGTTTCTATCTCTCTCTCCTCTCCCCACCCACTCCTATTACTTCATGTGTTTGCCTGTGTGCCCTATGCATGCCTAATGCCCACAGGGGCCGGAACAGGGCATTGGATTCCGTAGATCTGAGTTACAGATGGTTTTGAGCCTCCATGTTGGTGCGGGGAATCGAACCCTGGTCCTCTGAAGAGCAGCCAGTGCTCTTAGCCACCGAGTCATCCCTGTGTCTCCTTTCTTCTATATTCTTAGATCTGACTCCTGTCACTTTCCCTTTGGAAGTACAGAGTCTCTCACTCTCTTCTTCGTGTGCCCCACCCTTCTAGAATAAGCAGACCATGCCCAAACTGTGGGGGTGAATTGACTGTAAATCCAATCTGTTTCAGTAAGGCCTCAAAGCAACAAGAACAGAGCACACGAGTATCTCAGGAATCTAGTCAAGCCTTAGGCTGCATTTTAAAAGCTGGTTCTGGTCAGCTATGGTTTCCCTACAAATTTAATGTTATATTAAAATAGTTTATGATTCAAAGCCAGTAGACTTTTCTTTAAAAGATTTCTTTATTTATGTGTTTTACATATACGAGTGCTCTGTTTGCATGTATGCCTGCATACCAGAGATGGCATCAGATCTCACTGTGGATGGTTATGAAGAGCCATGTGGTTTGGTAGAAATTGAACTACCTCTGGAAGAGCAGCCAGTGAGCCATCTCTCCAGCTTGCCAGTAGATTCTTAATGGACGTGAGACAGAGTCATTTACTTATGGAGCTAATAAGCATTAGTCTTGATAACTCATAGATTTTCACTATCTCCAGATGTTTGTGTTGTAAATATTAAGTGTGTACATAAGTAACTTTTTAAGTAACTGAGATAGTATCAAAAATTCCTCTTAAGACTGAAGGAAGGGCACTCTAGCCTGATATAGCATTTACTTATCGAGCTAATAAGCATTAGTCTTGATAACTCATAGATTTTCACTATCTCCAGATGTTTGTGTTGTAAATATTAAGTGTGTACATAAGTAACTTTTTAAGTAACTGAGATAGTATCGAAAATTCCTCTTAAGACTGAAGGAAGGGCACTCTAGCCTAGACTCACAGCCATCCATTGAACTGAGTATAGGGTCCCCAGTGAAGGAGTTAGAGAAAGAACCAATGGAGTTGAAGGGTTTGCAGCCTCTTGGGACGAACATCAATATGGACTGACCAACGCCCTCAGAGCTCCCAGAGATTCAACCACCAACCAAGGAGTACACATGGTGGGACTGATTGTTCTGGCAGCATGTGTATAGTAGAGGATTGCAAAGTCGGTCATCAATGGGAGGAGAGGCCCTTGGCACTGTGAAGGTTCTGTGCCCCAGTGTAGGGGAAGGACAGGGCAGATAAGTGGGAGAAGGTGGGGTGGCAGGCATGGGAAGGGGGGAGGCAACAGGGGTTTGTTCTTGTTGTTTTTGTTTGTTCATTAAAAAGAAAAAAAATTCCTCTTAAGTCAAATTTCGCTAATCTTGAAGGAAAATTAGGGGTTCTGATCTATCACGCCATTCAAATATATATAGCACCTAGTGGAGAGCCATGTAGGATGTCATTGAGGCCTTCATTAAGTAGCCGGTGAACCCTTCACAGTCAGTCAGGTGACAGTTCCAGGCTCTATAAGATGTAAGAACCAGGTTGTTTCTTTAGGGGTCATGTAAGGACACACTCTAATCTGGACACAATGGCAAACACTGGGTAGTTAAAGATAAGATTCCTGGGACCTGCCTTCTCGGAGCACAGGTCTGAGGTGGGAAAGGCGACAGAGAATCCGAGGGGACTCAGCAAAACTATTCCAGGGAGCTGTGAGAACCTGAAGGGTGCAAAGGTGACAGACTTAGAGATGAGTGGCAGGTGAAGGAGTAAGAAAGTGACTTTAGAGATTGTAGGGGCTGGGGACGGGAGTTGACACTGATTGACGGCAGGCTGTTTATTTGGACCACCTACACTATTTCATTGTTACCACCGTGGTGGTATATCCGATATCCGTTTCATATATCCCACATAGATAGATATACTTACCGGGTCTTTTTGAAAATCAGAACTGGGTAGACACCCTGGATGTTACTTATGGAAGAGCTTTTCTCATTAAAGGAGAGCTTATGGAGAGAAAAAGTAATGGGCTGAGTGGTGTCCACCCCAAATCCATGTGCTTAAATCTCAGCTGCCAGTTCCTCAGAGTGTGGAAGTATTTGGAAGTACTACCCTTTAAAGATAGCACCCTAGTCCTGTCTGAATGGTGTTCTTGTCACCAAAGGAAGAGACATCAGAGACATGTGTGCCCAAAGGGCAGCCATATTTACCAGTCAACAAGACAGACCATGGCGGAAGCCATGTTTACTCAGTAGAGCTGCTTTGGTCAGTCATGTTGAACTAGGCCGGCTCTTGCAAGTGAACCAAGGGGCTCTGAGGAGAACACTGATGGAGCTGCGACTGCAGAAGCCCCATCTGACTGTTGCCAGACAAACCTCCATTGTTACATGTCTGGCTAAAGGTTCAACGAAAGCCTATTGGACTAACTTAACTCATTAGAGTGAAACACAGCCCTGGGTCAGATACCCACAATCTACCCCAGGGATTTGTTGTACGAGGGTCTTTTGAAACCTTTGTCCCTTACTTCCTGTGTAGAGTGGCCGAGGAATACCACGGTGGCGGTAAAGGATGTTTTCACTAAAAGCATCAACTCTCTACTTGGTCCTCAAAGCAACTAAAAAAGGGATGGGTGTCTGGTGTTTCTGCACATTTTGCTTCAGACAGACGGATTGCTCTCGTGTGCCGTAGCTGACCTGGAGCTGAATACTCATTTTCTGTCTGATGGAAAAGTGTTGAGATCGCGTTGCTCTTTAAAAGTGCACATAGGGGCTGGAGAGAAAGCCCAGCAGTCTGTCTTACAGAGTGCCCACATGTGTCTCCCAGCACCCAACAGTAGCTCACAAGTGACTGTCAATCCAGTTCCAGGGGATCCCCTTTTCTGGCCCCCATGCACTGCATACATATATACAGTCAAAATATATAGAGAAAATAAAGACAAAAACATCTTTTTTAATAGGTGCAGTAGGCTTCTGAGCCTTTATTAGTAGGGTTGTTTACTTCAGGGATCAGGTGTGTGTGCGCGTGCGCACACGTGTATGTGTTTGTATATTTCTGTTTGTATGTTTGTGTGTGTGTCTTTATGTGTGTTTGTGTGTGTATGTGTGAGTGTATGTGTGTGTATGCGTGTGTTTGTATGTGTGTATATGTGTGTTTGTATGTGTGTGTTTGTGTATATGTGTGTCTGTATGTGTGTATTTGTTTATGTGTATGTGTGTTGTGTGTGTGTATATGTCTGTATGTGTGTATTTGTGTATGTGTTTGTGTGTGTGTCTGTATGTTTGTGTGTGGATATGTGTGTTTGTATGTGTGTATTTGTGTATGTGTATGTGTCTGTGTATTTGTATATGTGTTTCTATGTGTGTATTTGTGTATGTGTATGTGTGTTGTATGTTTGTGTATGTGTCTGTATGTGTGTATGTATTTGTGTGTGTGTATCTGTATGTGTGTGTTTGTATGTTTGTGTGTGGATATGTGTGTGTTTGTATGTGTGTGTATGTGTCTGTGTGTGTATTTGTATATGTGTTTGTGTGTGTGTTTGTGTGTGTGTGTGTGTGTGTGTGTGCATGCGTATGATTGTCACTCGTCTCCCACATATCAGCACCATCCACTCAGGCTGGATATGGAAGCGCACTCTGATTTTATTGGAGGCTGCATTTGTTAGTCTCTATGCGTGTGTTTGTTTTCTTTAGGTTGCTGTGTTCTGCCTCTATGCTCTGAACCTTGGTTTCCATATCAACAGATAGCATTCTTGTGGAGTGTTTGTAAGACAGCTGGCTGGCTGGCAAGGATACCTGTTGTCCAGGAAGACTGGCATTCCCGAGGCTGCACATGGATTTAACATCTCACACGATGCCATGATAAGAAAGTGGCTTTTGTTGTTGTTGTTGTTGTTGTTGAGAAATAGACGGGAATGAGAGATCCAAGTTTCATCTCTGATGGCATTAGCAAAGTCACAGACTCTCTGGACGTGTGGAGTGGCAGTTCCCCTCTCATGTGTTTATTGGAGAACTGAGTCGGATCTGTGTACAAGCACAGTGTCTAGTAGAGCTCTCGAGGCTCAGCTGGTTACCCCTAACTAACCCTAAGCCTCCGGTAGGTCGAGTGAGTGCCTGTGCTCATACCTGCTCAGCATCCAGACCTTTCTCCTCTAGGGCCAGCCTCTCCGCTTTGGCTGACCTCACTTCCTCTAACCCCCACCTTTGTGCTAGGGATCCCACAAAAGGCCTTGGATCCTGGGCATGTGCTCCCCCTGGACTTGTCCCAAGTCACCTCCCCACTTTTAAACCTTAAAACGGGCAAGGTGATTGTGCTGCAATACACCCCCAATTCCCACTTGTTTATGAAGTAATTTCACAAAGACTCTTCCTTAAAGAGCAAGAACTATTCGCTGGCTGCCTTTTTCTCTGTACACCCAGGGCTAGGTCTAGAATATATTCAAAGGACCCTTCTCTCTCCTGGTGCTCTCAGTTCAGTGGCTTCACAGTGTGAGTGGGTGTGTGTGTGTGGGGGGGTGTGGGGTCCTTATCCAGCAGGTGTATGGAGCACAGCCAGAGGTACAATCCCAAATTAAATCTGGTGCCAAGTATAGTAACTGTTCACTTTACTCTAAAAGAGTTAATTAAGCAGTTTTACGTTTTTAAAAAAAAAAAAAAAAAAAAGCCTTAGTTCCCGTTGGTCAATTAGAGGCCCCTGGAAGCATGGCTAATTATTGAATGTCTTTCATGAGTTCACTTGATTTTATCTTTTTATGTAATTTAGAAAAGAAAATATTCCAGGTGCTGGTGGCACATGCCTTTAATCCCAGCACTCAGGAGGCAGAGGCAGGCTTTTGAGTTCTAGGCCAGCCTGGTCTACAGAGTGAGTTCCAGGACAGCCAGGACTCTACAGAGAAACCCTGTCTCAAAAAGGTTGTCTTTTCATTTTCTTTCTTGTTTTGCTTTTTTGTTGTGTTTTCATTTGCGACTCAGATACTGGTAGAAAAAAATTCTAAATCTTACAGTGTGTATATTTTTAACGAATGTGACACTGTATACTGTGATCATTTCTGTTGAAAATGTCTTCAGAGACTTTTCTCAAATTCTTCTCAGTTGCTTTATCTAACACTCATTTGGCCTGTGAAGTGATGTCTCTCTGTCGTGTCCTCTGAACAGGAGAAGTAAGCCAAGTGTTCATCTCCTGCAAAGCTGCTGATGGCTCTCATGAATCAATGCCACTCTCCGCTCCATTCACCGCATGGCTGCTTTCATCCCTCTTATCATTGGAAAACTCGCCTTGACTATGAAGTCTCTTGTGCTATTGAGAGCCACCTGCTGGCAGGGTCACTCCTGCATATGGCCACCCTGTAATGAAATGCTTAGGGCTGATAGGGACGTATTGATCTTATTAATTTTGTGTGTGCGTGGGGGTGGAGGAGGCCATGGGCAAGAATATGTCACTTGTAAAAGTTAGCTTGGTGCTGTGGCCAGGATAGAAGCTGTTGGGTCCCAGCTAGTGCATCTCACTATGGTTACAATGCCACACTGGCATCTTTAACAGAAGCCTAAAATTACGTGTGGTACCGCCTGGTGTTAGATATTGTATATAAAATTTAACAGTTGGCATTTAACTTTTTAGCGTATCTGAGATTTAGAGCAAAAATTGTGATGATAGCGTAGAGTTACCAAGTTTTCACTGTTCACAGTTACCCTAGTGTTGCAGCCTGTTATAGTTAGTGAACAGCATCAGTACACAGGTCTGTACTACACAGACTTTCTTAGCTTTCACATAACAAATCTTTTCCCAGTCTTGGATTCCATCACACCAATCTAGTCATTGTGTTATTCTAGCTTTCCGTTACCATGACAGCTTCCCAGATTTCGCTTGTTGACAGTCCGGCCTGTTTTCAGGATTATTGGTCAAGCATTTGGGAAATGAACCTTATGGAGAAAGGAGGTAACATTGGTTGAAGTGGACTTTATCTGGTGGAGTTACATACAGATTTGAGTTACATAGAGAGAGGAAAAGTGCTGATCCATTAGCCCCCCCCCCC
>JADRCC010254852.1:0-11575 GCA_019843855.1 Hylomyscus alleni | reverse complement strand
TTCCTCCTTTCAGAAAAGAGCAGGCCTCCGAGGGATATTAACCAAGCACAGCATAACAAGTTACAATAAGACTAGGCACAAACCCTCACATCAAAGATGGACAAGGCAACTTGGTAGGAGGAAAGGAGTTGCACAAATAGGCAAAAGAGTCAGGGACAGCCTCTGCTCCACTGTTAGAAAACCTACAAGAACATGAAGCTCCCCAGCCATAACATGTATGCAGAGAACCTAGGTCATATTCTTACAGCCTCCCTGAATTCTGAGAGTTCTGATGAACCCCAGTTGGTTGATTCTGTAGACTGTATTATTATAATTATTATTATTATTATTATTATTATTATTATTATTATTCATCTTTTTTTACAGTCCAGTAGTTAGCCCCTCCCAGTCCACCCTCTGACTGTTGTTCCTCAGCCCATACCTTTCCATCTCAGACTCCACGAGGATGTCACCATCCCCCAACCCCCACTCCACCAGACCTCCCCACTCCCTGGGGCCTCAGCCTCAAGCCTCTCGAGGGTTAGGTGCTTCTCTCACTGAGGCCAGACCAGTTAGTCTTCTGCTGCATATGTGTCAGGGGCCTCACATCAACTGGTGTATGCTGCCTGGTTGGTGGCTCAGTGGCTGAGAGATCTCAGGGGTCCAAGTTAATTAAGACTACTGGTCTTCCTATGGGAGCACCCTCTTCCTCAGTGTCTTCCATCTTTCCCCTTATTCAACCACAGGGGTCGTGAGCTTCTGTCCATTGGTTGGGTGTAATTATCTGCATCTGACTCTCTCAGCTACTCGTTAGGTCTTTCAGAGGGCAGTCATGATAGGCTCCTGTCTGTAAGCACACCATAGTATCAGTAACAATGTCAGGTCCCCAGGGTCTTCCCTTGAGCTGGATGTCAATTTGAGCCTGTCACTGGACCTCCTTTCCCTCAGGCTCTTCTCCATTTTTGTCCCTACAGTCCCCCTAGACAGGAACAATTCTGGGTCAGAGTTTTTGACTATAGGCTGGCAACCCCATCCCTCCACTTGAAGTCCTGTCTTTCTACTGGAGGTGGACTCTACAAATTCCATCTCCCCACTGTAGGGCATTTCATTTAAGGTCCCTCCCTTTGAGTCCTGAGAATCACCTCCAGGTCTCCAGTATATTCTAAAGGATCTCCCCCCTCCTACCTCCCAAGGTTACCTGTTTCCATTTTTTCTGCTGGCACTCAGAGCTTCAGTCCTGTTCCCTGACCCAATACCAGATCATGTTCCCTTTTCCCCTACCTGTCCCCTCTCCCACCGAGGTCCCTTCCTCCCTTTCGAACCTTCCTGTGATTGTCTTCCTCCCTTTCCCAAGTGAGACTGAGACATCTTCACTTGGGTCCTTCAGTTTGTTAACCTTGAATTCTGTGGACTGTATCCTGAGTATTCTGATTTTTTTTTTTTTTTGGCTAATATCCACTTATTACTGAGCACATACCATGCATGTCCTTTTGGGTCTGTGTTACCTCACTCAGGATTTTATTTTCTAGTTCCATCCATTTGTCTGCAAAATTCAGTATGTCCTTGTTCTTAATAGCTGAGTAGTATTCCATTGTGCAAAAGTACCATACTTTCTGTATCCATTCTTCTGTGGAAGGACATCTGGGTTGTTTCCAGCTTCCGGCTATCACAAAGAAGGCTGCTATGAACATAGTGGAACATGCGTCCCTGTGGCATGGTGGGGCATCTTCTGGGTATATGTGTGGGCCCTATTTTTACAGTGTGTCCCCGACACCTCTTGTTCCCGAGATCCTTCTTCTTCCTCCTCCTCCTCCTCATTCTGCTCCTTCTCAGGACTCCCCAAGCTCTGCGACACTTGTAGGTGTTTTGGCTAAGATCAAGTGTAGTGTCAGTTCTTTACTAATTCTTTTTTATTGGTTATTTTATTTATTTAAATTTCAGATATTATTCCCCATCCTGGTCATCATCACATCCACTCTCCCCCTGCTTCTATGAGAGTGCTCTTCCTTCGACCCACCCAACCACTCCTGCCTCCCTGCCCTAGCATTCCCCTACACTGGGGAATCAAGCCTTCATAGGACCAAGGGGCTCTCCTCCCACTGATGACCTACTCATCCTCTGCTATATATGCAGCTGGAGCCATGGGTCCCACCATGTGTACTCTTTGGTTGGTGGTTTAGTCCCTGGGAGCTCTTGGGGGGATTTGGTTGGTTCATATTGTTGTTCTTCCTATAGGGTTTTTACTAATTCTTTTAAGTAAAATTTAGTAAAAATTTTTTAAGTAAAATTTTCTTTGAGTGCTTTCTGCCTTTACAGCATTTTTAAAAGTTTATTATTATTATTGTTATTATTATTAGTAGTAGTAGTATGTATATGAATATATACATTCCTACAGAGGCCAGGGGAGGATATCAGATCTCCTGAAATTGGAGTTATAGGGATTATGGGCAGTTGTGAGCCACCAGACATAAACTGAATTCAGGTACTCTGGAAGAAACTATTAAGGAGTGTCTCTCTCACCTCTTTTTTTTTTTTGGTTTTTCAAGACAGGGTTTCTCTGTGTAGCCCTGGCTGTCCTGGAACTCACTCTATAGACCAGGCTGGCCTTGAACTCAGAAATCTGCCTGCCTCTGCCTCTCAAGTGCTAGGATTAAAGGTGTGCGCCACCACTGCCCGGTTCTTTATCACCTTTTGTTGCCTCATGAAAACTATGGGATTATTTGTGGTTGAGGAAGCATATGAGCATCATGGTTCGCATGTGAAATCAGAGGCCAGCTTGTAGAAGGCTGATTTATCTAATATTATTGTTACACTTCCACAAAAAGATCTGGCTGGCTTGTGAAATAAGCTGTTTTTGAGTAACATGGGCTATTTATATTGTGGCTAATATGTTTAGTGGTAGCTCTAATTAAACACAACCTCCAACACTTTTGGTCTTAATAAAAGGGGGAAGGGACAGAGCACAAAAGCAAGCTCATACATATGTTTTCTAATTCTCTGGTGAAAAAGTGAAAACAGCAAAGACAGAAGTCCAAAGTAGTGTTTAGAGGATGGCCTTGTTGGTCTTCAATAGGAGGAGAGGCCTTTGGTCCCATGAAGGCTCAATGCCCCAGTGTAGGGGAATGCCAGGCTTGGGGAGGTGGGAGAGGGTGGGTAGGGGTACAACCTCATAGGAGGGGGGATGGGATAGGAGGTTTCTGGGGGAAAATAGGAAAAGGGGATAACATTTGAAATGTAAATAAATAAAATATTCAATTAAAAAAATAGTGTTTAAAGGCTGTGCACACATGTGATCTCTGAAAATGAGATACACAATGAAAAATGCTGAAAATTTTCTTGGGGGTTGCTAGTTTTGAAATATAGAAGGAATTATAAGCCTCTTTTTTTTTTCCTGGTGACACCTAAGAATCTGCTTTCCATTTTAATATTTCCTTGGTCCTTTGGTTAGTTGAAATGCTAATTCAGAATTCTGCTAGTGACATAGAAGACCCTTTAATAGATATTCTGAGATTGTAAACTCAGGGAGGTGATTGCTTCTAGTTCAGTTGTATGAACCCAAATGCTTAATATTAAGTAAACTCAGTGGTTTCCTCCTAATTTTCCAAGACTTTGTGTAAGTTTAACCCATTTACATAGCACAGCACTGTATGTTACTGACAAATTCCAATGTAGCATGCAACAGTGGTTCCTAATTGCTTTAGCATTTATCATGCACAAGAGACGGGAGGGAAGTTGTCTCATTTTATACAGCTCAGTTGCATTCCTTATCTCTGAAGTACACTTAAGCAGCAAGCTGGGACTTAAGGTAGCTGCGTGAAAGCCAGCATCTATTAACATGCATATCTTGGAGGGAAAATGAATTGGATTTTCTAAAACAGAATACAGCCCAACCTCATTCCCTGCATTAATTTTGCATAATTTCACTTTTGCACATTTTATAAATGAGGGGCCATGTTCTGACTTACCCGCATACATTCTCATGCTCACATTTTTTTCAGGTTATGACTTATGTCAGCTTTGTTTGCAAAACATTTCTTAAGAGCATTTTGGTGCATTTCCAAGATGTCTTTTGAGGTCAATTAGCACCTATTAATGTTTTTCGAAACAGTCACTGGATGTGCTTAACCAGTGTGTACTTAGACATCTTTTATCTGACAAGTGTTCTGAAAGGTTTTATGTTTTAAAGAAACAGTGTCCATTTTCCTGAAAACGATACCTTTTGTTATGTTTATAGCTGAATAAAACCTCACCATGTAAACATATCCAATGTTCTTTATCCAATGCTCTATTAATTGACACCAGGGTTGACTCCATAACTTGTCAGTGTGAATAAGATGTGAAAGTAGAAGGAAAACTATCTGGAGGGATGAATGAGAAAAAGAGGAGGGTGGGGGAAACATAAGGTGAGGTGAATAGGGTCAAGGTACATGATACACATGTATGGTAATGCCTTTTAGAAGCCCATCACTACATCCAATGGATATATGTCCCCCAACTTTTATTTTTAAAAAATGCAAGAACCCCTTGACATCTTGCAAAAACTATTTGGTTAGCACACACGAGACGAGAAGAGTGTGGAAGTTGAAGTTTTGTGCATTCTTATATACAGGTGCTTCATGGAACAGAGTTGTGCCAATTGTCAGCAGTCTGTCCCTAGTGTTTCAGGACTTCAAGTTGTTAAGAATTAACCCCTAAATGGAAATACAATGATCATATAGGCTGAAAAGCACTGGCATGTACATTTGTCTTTAAAAGTCCATTGGAGATTTTTATATATACATAGATAGATAGATAGATAGATAGATAGATAGATAGATGTGTGTGTATACACATATAAAATCATTGTATGTATATAATCCCATGAAATGATCATATAACTATATAGAATATATTCATGCACACATGTATATAAGTATGTAAATGAGTATTTATACATGAAATTAGAGTAACTAACATTCTGTTACGGAGTCTGTAATGATAAAGGTACTTTAACTATATCTTTCTATTGCAATATTTTTTCATATATATCATCTGAGATGTACCCAGAAAGCACGAGCTGTATAATTAACTTAATGGTCTGTTCATGGACTAGAGCCCTGCCTTTTTACCCTGTGACCCATTTGACTTGTGTGCACCCACTGGTCTCAGATTTGCTCTCATTGTTCTATGTGGCAAAGGTAACTTGGGAAAGACCAAATAGGTAAAGGGGTAATCAGTTTTTAATGTTTCTAAAAACCTGTGGATTCCAATAAGGCTGGCATAATTTATAAATGAATTCATGATATCCAATCTACTCTTCCTTTTATAGTCCATCAGTGTGAAAATGCTACCTTTCTATTGGTATATTTTTCATATACTAATATTTTATTTGTCCATGGTTAACAATAAGACAGTGAAAGGGAAGTCCTTCAAAGGATAGTGTTAAGTGGCAAGCGAAGGAGAGAAAGCTGAATTATAAACAATCACTTCAGCCTCCTAGGGTAGGTGATTAGTAGTAGTCACCCATTGTTGAGATCTACATGGAAACTCTGGGCAGTCATTTTGTAGGTTGTTTTAAGCTAGTATCACCTCGACATCTGTAGACTTGAGAGTGAGTTGATTCCGTTAACTCAATCAAAAAGCTTCATGTTTGTAGCCAACGTGACTGGCATGTTTTAATTACTCCAGCTGCTCCATTCTGGGAAATGGCTGGCAGTCAATTGTACAAAAGCGGGGAAATAGACGTGTAATAAAGCTGAGACAACTAAGAAAGAATGAGACATCTCACAAATGACTTCCATGAACACATTTATTGCAAGTAGCGCTAAGGAAAAGCAAGTCAGATATATATATAAACACTATACAGAGTTGCACGGTCGTCTCCCAAAACTGCAAACCAGATGCTTACAAACAAGAAGGTCAAAGAGTATTTACAAAGGAAGACAAACAC
Organism: Hylomyscus alleni; assembly: GCA_019843855.1. NCBI lineage: Eukaryota > Metazoa > Chordata > Mammalia > Rodentia > Muridae > Hylomyscus > Hylomyscus alleni. The sequence goes on along the minus strand of JADRCC010254852.1, from coordinate 5,667 downwards.
AGAGCAACTCAAAGCAGGTCTGTGAAGCAGAAGGAGCAAATGTAATGGACTGTTGGAACTGTAAAGCTCTAGTTTTTACTGACCAAGTCACTATGTATGACACCAAACTAATGTAGTGCTCTCACACACAAATCGTTCCATCATTATTTTTCTCAGCAGCATAAACTGACCACTGGAAGGTAAGTGATATGTCGATACACATATTCCATAGATTCTTCCAGCACAATACTGAATAAATTAATTATATCTGTAAACTAAGAAGTTGGTTTTAAGAGATTGCATATGTGTTATGCAGTACCTGTGACTCTGTACCTGTGACTAATTGTGTGTCCAGTTGTGTATGAGGTTTCCATCCATTTATTCAGCAAGTGTGCTATCTCTGTGCTCTACCTTCTGTACCCTGTCTATTGGCAGCCTCCAAGCCGAATACATGAACAAAGTAACACAGCGGTTGCCCTCAAATCTTTTCTTGCTACAATTCTGAACGATTATGACAACTTACTTGAATATAAAATGGTAATAGAAGGCCTGAAGAAAGGCTGCCTAAAGAGTACATTGTTACGATGAACTAAAGCCACACTGCATTACTGAATTAGGTAGGAACAAGAGAGGAGCCTGAAGGGACTGATGAAAGCAAGTGATGCCCTAGCAATGACCAGAAACTGGTTCAGTGACTAGCACTGAAACCACATCCTCTCCTCAGCACAATTCACGTTGGGGAAAAGGAGTACACACACAGCCCCCCCATCCCTTTGCTTAGTAGGCAGGGAGAAACAATAGAAATCAACTCGGTTCTTTGGAAAGTTAGATCAGCCACATATACTAGAAGCCTGCTCAAAGATAGAAGCACACGTTCAAAGATGTAGGAACCGAGTGGCAAAGAACTTCAGGTAAGTTTCACACTACTTCAAAGTTGCACGTTAAAATGCGAAGCAATTTTTTTAAAACAGAGTTACACACAATAGGTACGTCTATAATCACATGTTCACAGGTACACAAAGGTGTCCATACACACAAATGTGTGCACACACACACTAGCACTCACACACTTTTGCAAGACACTTGCTCAAACACTCACACCCATCTGTGAGATGATGAGGTTTGCCAGTGATGGTACGAGAGCCAAGAGCTGTGTGCCACCACATGACAAAGCTCTAAGCAAGCTTCAAGACCTTTGTACCTATCCTGTGTAGTCACCACCTGCTGTTATCATGTTCTCAAAGGTCCAGGTTCCTAAAATCTTAATTCAGTTTCCATCAGAGGCAAGCAAAAAAATGGGGGGGGGGCGGGGCGGGACTTGCTCTGAATTTTTTCTTTTAAATTTTCTTCATCTTATATTGGCTTCATTGTCCAGAAGGAAACAAGGCCTTATAAGAGGTTCCTTTTGGCTTGAGTTTTAGGCATCAGTTGATTAGATGATTAATTTGATAGGTATATACCAATTTCTGAATAGCGGTAAGTAATGTCTTTATAGGCACCCTGGGCATCCTCGACATGGGAGGGAGAATGGCTACTTGGGGGGAAAGCCAAAAAGAGGGGGAGGCAGTTTAAAGAGTTGGAAGGAGGAGCCCTCAGAGAGGGAGAAAGGGTCTTGTGAAAAGGATACTTGCCTCTTTACAAGGAGAAATAAAATCAAAACAATAGGTTTGGATATGCTCAATTCCATAGCAGAACATCACCAGGTTCTACACTAAGAAGTAGACAACCTGCTCCTTGGCTCTGCCTTTAAAATGCCAGAAATACTCTGTCAAGGTATCACTTTAGTTGATGATTAGTGTTGATAGAATGTTGTAGTCTTGTTAATGAGCAAAATCTAAGATAATTTGCCCTTTAGTCATGTCTTTAAAATACTGAAAATGTCCTGTCAAGATAGAAGTTCAGTTCACATTAATTCCTTGATCAAGAAATGTCTTAAGTATATAATGTTCAGAAAAGAAGATTCTCCAGATCATACCTACCTTCTCATTCACATATATGTCTCTTTGTCTGCCATTGTTTAAAGATATTCTCATTGAAAATTCTCCCAAGTATTATATGCTGGCTATATTTACATATTTTTTAGAGAGGAAAAGGGAAGTGTTATGAGACACTAACTTATAGCATCTCATACCTTTCAAACAGATACATCAGGGAACCTGGGAAGCAAAGCCAATGTACAGTGTGCACATATTTAAGTAATCAATGGATGCCGGAGGCAGTACTGAGAATAAACTCCATTAGCAGGCTCATTCAGCTGCCACAGTCTGATTGTTGACTGGTAGAAATCGAGGCTGGTTTCTATTCAGAAGCCTCAGAATTTTCTTTCTTTTAGGCAGATCTGGAGTAGACGAAGATGAAATTCTGTGTCACTTTTCTTCTAAAATGTGTTTGGTTTTGGTGGCAGTGTAATAACTCTATAAGAAAAAAAAAAGGACGACAAGACAAAAGTTATTTTAAAAATTAGTGCAAAGTGCTGTCACCCACTCCTTGTTCAAAAACAAAAGAAAACAAAACTTGAAGAGGTAGCTGAGAGACCCACTGAGGATGCTGCCCTGGCATAGGCACGGATATTTGACACCATGGGCTGTCTGCGAACAGAAAACAAGCTAAAAGAATCCGTGGAAAGCTTCCTCCAGAGTATGCTTCAAGTAAAAGATCTTCAATTATCTAGACCTATCTATTTTTTCAATGGATATTTTGATGAATGCAACAAGATTGAGCGTCAGAATCTCCTCTCCTCCCTACTTATTGTAGTTGCTAGTTACATTCATTGTAGAGATCTTTCCTTCATAGTAAAAAGCTTAAAAAGAAGTACACTGACTTAGAAAGTATTAAGTCTTCCTGTGAACACTGGATTTGTGAAGTATTAGGTTCTGTTAGGATAGAGGGCAGTGGGTATGCATATTAGCAACTCATTTACTTGTGTCTAAATTGAGCGAGGTAGGTATCATGAAATCTTATTTAAATATTATGTACATGTTTTTTTAACAGAAATGTGATGTTACAAGGGTATCTAACAAACTTAGCTTATTTTTTATAAAGTATGTATGTATATATAAATATATATTACAATGAAATTGTTTCAAATGAGGATTTCTGAGTATCATATACTATGCACTTCATTTCATGCAACTTTGCAGAAATGTATAAATTAAGCTGCCAAGCTACCCAAGAAAGAATGCTTGGAATTAGAACCATTTAGTGCTAATTTTTCTCTGCTTTCATAAAACAACAACAGCTCTTCCAAAAATGTTATTCGTATTTCCATGCCTTTCTATAACACTTGCATCCACACTGGGTGTAGACCAAAAAAACCTACTAAGACACAGCAAATAGCCATGTAGTTTCAAATTTACAAATATGTTTGTCAATTCCTGTTCGTTTAGGTTAGTAGATAGGAATAATGCTCTCCAAACAAGGATCATCCCCCAAATACTTTAACTTACTTCCACAATGCATTATGGGAACCAGAGCCACAGATTCTGTTTTTCTTAGGCCCATATTAAAATGAGTTCACATTCGTGAACACGTTCCAAAGAACACATAAAAAAAAAAAAGAAGCAATTCGCAAGTTAGCTGAGTAGTGGAAGAAAGCAATTCAGGAATAAACCTAAATCTGAAAAGGCTACAAAAGGAATATTAAAGAGATGACAATCACACCATGTGTTCAGTTCCTATTTATTTTTAATAACATCTCACCAACAGAAAAATGAATGGTGGTGCTTTCAGGAGTTATCTGACTTGGGTCTATTTTTTTCATTTGATCAAATAAATCCACCAAGCAAAGAACCAAAGTGAATGAAGGGAAATGGCCTTCCATGATGATATGTAAAAATGTAAAATTTCAAGCATGCTACTTAGCTTAGCAGTCACTGTGTTATATGCAGGTTTCATCTCTTCAATAAGAATAGTTCCCACACCATTCTGTGCTTGATGACTCTACAGGATAATGATCCTGTATGAGTTGATAAATAGGAAGTACTGTCCCTACAGTGTGAAAATTAACAGGAAATGGCGCTGGTCTTTACAGTGCCACTCTTAATAGCTCTTTCTTAGATCAAATGATAAAATATGCTTTTCCCCACAGTGGCAGTGATTTCCCAAGAGAACTTGTCAAAAGAATCTGGAATAAAAACAGATGTCACTTGTAAAACTCCGTGTTTTTAAAAGGGCAGTCTAGTTCTCTGACATCTGTCCTTCACGATTGGGTTCTGGCCACATAAGCTGGTTCATTCCAGTCCTGATTATTTGGAAATAGACTGCTTGGGGATGTGCCACTTTATTTTTCCTCCTAGGTTGGTTTCTCCACTACATCCCAACACACACTTGGGCTCTTTCTCTCTGCTGCCTAGTTACTGCTGATGTGAAGAATGCAAGTTAGGAGAATTTTAATATGTTCAGTCTTCAATTTACAAAAGACATATAGTCCCAGGTTCATTGTTAGTTGAAAGTCAGAATAAATTACCTCGTAGAAACACTGTTCTGAAAAAATGGTCTACATAAGACTTTATTTAACCTCTTCATTTCCTGAACCAACAGAGGAACTGTTTTATCCAATCATTTCTGTGAGATGCACTGGAAGTTTCCATTTGGAACTCCAGGAAACTAGGTCTTCTAGTCATGATGGATGATAGAAATAATTAGGTCTTCTATAGTCAAAAGGTTAAAATCACATTCCCTAGTCACTCATTCAAGGGCATGGTAGATGCACATGTGAGTGATTTTCAAGATCACTATGGGTATTGTCTTCTTTTATTAGATATTTTCTTTATTTACATTTCAAATAATATCCCCTTTCCGGGTTTCCCCTCTGAAAAAAAAAAAACAAACAACCTATTCCCTCCCCCTTCCCTCTGCTCACCGGGTATTGTCTTGATTACCATTCTTTCTACATTTCAAGTCCTCAAGTAGGAAATCAAATTGAGACAAATTATAGAACCTATGAGATCTAGCTAGGGTGATCACAATTTATGGGGAAAGGGATATTCAGGTAATCTTTAAAGTCTGAAGAGTACCACACATATTGTGGTCAATCTAAGCATGGAAATATCAGCCTAGCTATCTCTGTGTCAACAAATGGTAATGAACAGGCCACACACCCTCAGAAGTGTGCAACAGGAATCCCTACAAGGAAAGCTGTTGCTTTTAGCTGAGTGAAAGCAAGCTAGGGCCGGGAACATCTAGGATAGCAGTGCTACTTAGGCCTTATAGAATTTCTAGATGCTCCCCACCTTTTCTGTTAGAGAGAAACCAGTTAAGGTTTTTTTCTGAAATGAAGGACATAAGTCTGGTAAAGGGCATCTTAACGGTACAAGTTGTAGATACAAGCAATGGTAACTTCTACAATAAAGAAAGTATATTAGAGTGTATGGGAAAACAGTGATCACTTTCTCATTTCTATAAATAAATACATATGCAGCCATTTTCTATTCTAAAAGGAATTTATTCATCAGCCTGAAATAAAAAAAATTCTTTAAATCAACACAAATCAAAACCAGTATATTTGTTAACATTAAAAGCTCCTAAAATTTTCCCAAACCTTAAATCTCGACCCTAGGATTCCACATCTGTGTGCCCAACAATCAATGTAGAGTAGCTGTCCGTAAAGCAAGAATAAAATATTGACAATGTTATCAATAGATTTATAGTTTGCATTTCAATAGTTGTACCAAAAAAAAAAAAAAAAAA
>JADRCC010254845.1:0-12467 GCA_019843855.1 Hylomyscus alleni | reverse complement strand
TGTGTGTGTGTGTGTGTGTGTGTGTGTGTGTGTGTGGTGTTGCATTTGCCTAATAATGAACAAAGTAGAATTTTATTATCCTCATTACTACTTATAAAAGAAGCAGAACAAAGGATCTAATAAATTATTTTCAAAACAAGCATAGTTGTCCATCAAATACAAGGTTGGAAAGGGTTTCCTGAATTTTGAGTTGAATTCTAAAGAGCAGCAATGCACAGCTTTGTAAATGATCTCGTGTGTTTGAGTGTGTGAGGGCAATCCTTCTTTATCTCTAAACCTATTGGAATACTGGCCAGGTGGACCAGAAACTGTGAGCTTCTTCTAAGCTTTCAGAAGACCCTGGAAGATACTTGTTTCTCAGAACCTATGGAAGGCAGCTCCCTGGCAACTGTACTTAAATTCACTCCCCCTACCCCCTAATTAAAAATAAAATAAAATCTCTGAAAAAGATCAAATGTGACTTAATTTTTTTATAATCTTATTTGTACTACATTAAATAATCACAAAAGGTTATTTTCTTTGAGAAATAAAACAGGAATTGTTTTTTCTAATATTTTGATCGTTGATCTTTTTGAAACTTTGGTTAAATAATTAATGCTTCTTAAGGTAAAACACAGCAGCTATGTTTTCATGCATGTATTATTACATGTATATAAAATTTATGTTACAGAAAACAATGATAAAATTATTTGATTGTATATGGCATGCATCAAGCCAAATATGAGATTAAGAACTTAACATTTCAGCTTGTTGTCTACTGTATGGTGCATATAAGTTTGTGTGCCTGTGTATGCGTTGCATGTGTTTGATGCATGTGTGTGAGTATGTGGATGTGTACACATATGCACACTCAAGTTCAATATGAAGAAATAAGGTGAGTTTCTCCCTCTATGAGACTTCTCCTTATGCCTTTAATACATGAAGTTTCATTGTACCTGAAACTCTCCACCCTAGCTAGGCTGGCTGGTCTCTGCCCCAGTGCGGGAATGGCAGGCTTGCAGCTGAGTGTCTGGGCTTCATACTCAGGTCTTGACAGTGACACAGTAAGGGCTATTACCCACTGAGCAACCATCCGGCCCTGAACACAAATCGGCGTAATTGTCCATTCTTGCTGCGTTTCTGCCTTTATTCTTGGAGATTATAGTATAATCACATCCCCTTTCCCTTCCTTTCCTCCCATATAGCTCTGTTTACCCTATTTCCAACTCCTGGGCATCTTATTTCACATGTGTATATGCACATGTATTTCTAAAGTTACTTTTTTTTATATGTTTTCAGGGTTGAAAATTTGGTATTGGCTACCAACTGTTGTATTCTTCCTTGGCAAAGACTATTTCTCTCACTCTCAGCATTCCTTAGTGGACTACAACGTTGTGCAGGGTTGAGGTTTAGGGGCTTTTCCCGCCACCTTTGCCAGCCGCTTGGTGTTGTCTTTACTCAGGTTATGTTCAGGAAGTCACATTTGTGAGACTGTATGGCTGGAGTGTCTAAGATCTAAAATCTCATGGTAAGCTCCCTGATCCTCTGGCTCTTACAACTTATTCTCCTCCCTCTCAGTAATGTTCCCTGAACCTTAGGTACAAGAATTGATTTTGAAATTTTGAGACAGGGCTCTACAACTCTGTATTTTGATTGGTTATTTGGTTGTTTATTGATTTCATTTTATTGGTTTTCTGTATTTTTCTTCTGTGAAGAGATAAAGGCTAATACTAATTGTTCAATTATTTTGTCGTAAGAAGTTTAGGGTCATTTTTACCTTCTTGCAGTTTATTATACAATTAACTCAGTTTATGAAACAAAAAGGAGAATATGAGCTTCTAAATATCTTTACTGTCCAGACTCATGTTATGTACTGTGTGTGTTTAATACACAGAAATGCACACACACACATATGTATATATATGCATATATGTGTATATATGTAAGCTTATATTTACTTACCTCTTCTTTTTAATGCTAGCCTCATCTGTGAAATCTAAGTCCTTAAACAGTATCGGATCTTAATTTCCAATACTAATTTCCCTCCTCTCTTCTTTACGTGCTGGTTAAATCTATAGATCCTTCTCTCTATTATGTCTTACACCAAAAATTCAGTGTTTATAAATCACATAATACTTCATTACCTTGAAAATATAATGTTGATTAACATTTTTTAAATACTAACAAGGTTCCTGTTCAGAAACATAATTAACACTTTCTTTGAAAGATTTGATATACACACTGCTACACAACATGCATTATGTGGCCACTTTTTAAAACAAAAATCAGTAATACATGTCCAATGAGTGCACATGAGATTCCATCCTCTTTAAAACACCTCACACAGTAGTATCTGATGTAGGTGGGGTAGAGCAACAAAGGCACGGAAACCACTACTTCACATCTGCAAGTTTATCTTGTGGTCACTAGAGGCACCATCACAGGCTAGCAACTCATGCCGTGTATTCTTCAGAGTTTTTATAACCATAAAATCATTGATAGAAGTGGACGTGAACAGATGTCACAGAGATAGAGAAATAAAAATCTTAGACAAAGAAGTAGGTAGGGTATCAATACAGGAAACAACTGCAGCACTTGATGTCAGTTGAGTTTTTTTGCAGCTCATGTTCTAGAGAAGTCCCATTGTGTCTGTCTCAACAGATCTGTCGGGCTCTTTGATGGATACCTGAGGAGGAAGTTACAGCCTTTCAGAATGGCCCAGCATTGATACTTTGGGATTGTAACGTTTAACCTCATGTTTATCATTTATTTAATTGAGGTGATTCAAGGAAGGAAGGGAAACTGAGCAGAAAACACTCTCTTGCCTGTGAAGGGGGCAAACACAGAGCTTCTGGAGCCATATAAATAAACCCTTGAGGCAGGATGAGGAATGAAGTGGAAGCAGGTGGTAGGAAGTGGCTCATCCCAGAGTTCAAGTCGCCTGTGCTTTTCTTTGCTTCTATCCCAATAAAAGCGAATCATGGTCTGATCTGCTTTCTTTTAGTAAATCTAAATTCTATAATAATTTTAGAGGCAACTGTGAATAGCAATGGGAATGTGAATAGAAAGACCAAAAAAGCAATTGCCTTTTCCTTTCCTTGTCTTTACCCCCTTTTCCTTCTGTGTTCATTTTCTCTGTGTGCTCCTTGTACAAATGCTTCAGGGATGTAAATAGTCAGACGCATTTTACTGAACCAGGGCTACTGTGCATTTTCCCAGCAGGAATGTTTTGTTTTCGGTGCCATTTAGAATCTCTTTCTTTCCAGCTATCATAGAAATTATAGTTTGAGGAAATATTTCTAAGGAATTTGTATTTCTGTATGGAGGAATGACCATAATTCTGTGAGATCACAGTCAACGTTGCCCATCAAAACAACTTCTGTTTTTTTTTGTTTTTTGTTTTGACTTTTGGTCTTTTGTTTTTAGTTTATTTTGTCTCCCTCCCCCCTTTCTCTTTTTTATTTTACTGGATATTTTCTTTATTTACATTTCAAATGTTATCCCCTTTCCAGGTCTCCCCTCCAGAAACCCCCTTTCTCATTCCCCCTCCCCCTGCCTCTATGAGGGTGCTCCCCCACCTACCCACCCAATCCTGTCTTCCTGTACTTCCTGGCATTCCCCTATACTGGGGCATCAAACACCCTCAGATCCAAGGGTTTCTCCTCCCACTGACGACCAACAAGGCCATCCTCTGCCACATATGTAGCCGGAGCCTTGGGTCCCTTCATGTGTACTTTATGGTTGGTGTACTCCAGTCTCCGGGAGCTCTTGGGGGGGGGGGGGTCTGGCCTGTTGACACTGTTGATCCCCCTCAGCTACTAGGCTTAGTAATAAAAAGTTACCGTTTCCTTGTAATAATATGATCATTAGAAAAGCTCTGTTCAAAGAAACAATGCAGTTTTATAATTAAATTATGTTTCAAAATTTTGAGGTGAATTATTCCATAAAATATTTTAATAAGTACATACCTAAAATTCAGTCAGGATTTTATTTTTTATATTTAAATTTATATGACATAGCTTATACCTGCAAGTACCATTGAGAATCATAAGATATAAACAATATATATCAATATAGTATCTATGGATTATTTTATTATTTTCTTACAACAGTTTTTGAACCTATATTTCTTTTAACGTAATTATCAACAGATAAAACTATGAACATATGTATGATATTTGTATATAAGCTTATGAAAGAGCTTTTATGATTTTGAGAAAAAAGAGATTCATTGAATACCTAAATATATCTTCAAATTTACAGTTGAATCAATAAGTAGATTTGTTTTATTGCATTCTTTTAGCTAAAATGCTTTCATACACATGAGAAGTGCTCTAAAATACGAACCCATCTCTAGCATGTTCCAGATCCCTTCTCCAAGCCACCCCTCCAAAAATACTCATCATAGAGTTAGGCTCATAGAAGTAAAGATTCCCAGATGAGAAATTTTGCCTCAAGTTTAATAAAGGCATATTCTTTAAAGAAACAAATTTTTTTACCATGACATTCAAGGTTGAGAAAATTAATTTCATTTGTCACTTCTTTCCTCATCTGTGAAATGGGCAAACTGACCATACTGCTGATCTTACATGTGAGCGAGGCTTAAATGATTTCTGTGATAGAATTCTCTCTCTGCTGCAGCATCCTTAGACCAAATCACAGAGAATCAGTGACTCCTGGTTAGGATGGAGGCCAGAAGTGTAAATCATGTGTACAACTCATAAATATCTTGTGTTTTTTCAGACAAAATTGTTTTGAGACTCACTTTTATTTTAGAAGAATGTTCCATGCTTGGTATTCTCTGCATAAACAAAGGCAGGAAAGTTGGGGTTTGTGACAGGGATTTTGGAGTCAACTCTATTTATCCTTGTCATTTAATAATGCAAAGCTGGCAATTTTAAGTATATATGGTTAATGAAGTCTAGAAGCTGATAACTACAAATGGTCTAAATGTTTGTTGCATGGTAATGAGAATTTCCCTTTAACACGGAGTTTTACAAGTAAATTTAATAAATGTATTGCCATCCATTCAGGCAGATGAATGAGATAAAAATTGTATTGTTTAAATATAAACATTTTATGGAGGAGGAACATCTCATAAAATAACAGCCAGTTCACTCTCGGCTGCTATCCAGTTGATCCACACGTTTCGTCTCGATGAGCCCATGGAATCAGCAAACCACTTATTGTGTTGTCTAAACCATTTGGACCTTCACAGAATTTTATTCCAAATCCTATTTTGCCTTTAGTTTTAATGCTTGTGTAACACTCACTTATTTCCAGGCCCTGATTCTGCATGATGAAGAAGCTTCCCAGTCATTGTTATTTACATTTTCCATTTCCAATGTCTCTGTATCCTATAACAGAAAGAGTGAGGCATTGTGTGACTTCACTGTACCCTTCCTTCTCTTTGCTGGGGAACATTTTAAGTAACATTTTCTACAGCCATTCTGCAGCAGGAAACTTAATAGAGATGCTGTTTCCATAACAACAAATAGGATTTGAGCAAAAACACAATGCTCAGTGGTTACTGTTCTTCACAGCAGGTGAAAGCAGTTATTCAAAATTACAAGCAGCATGACATTGAAAAAAAATAAATTAAAGCAAGGAGTGCTAAGAGCTCTGTTCCATATTTAGTAAATGTTTAACTCATAAATGCTCGAGGGGGCAGCCGTAGGATCCCCCTGTAAGCAGCATTTCCCTTCAAATCATGACCTAACAATGAAGACTAGACGTGGACATTCATTTTACAGACATTAAGAATCTTGTGAAGCAGGAAAACACTGATGGTGGTGTATTACAACATTTGCTAACTTAGCCAGCCCATTATATATTAGTTATTTATGTAAAAAGACTACTTCTCACTGATAAGACTAACCATGTTCAAGTTTTATTTTACTCAATGTTCTTCCTTTAAATTATTTAACAATAAATATATTTCTATGAATTAAAAGAATCTCCTCCGTAATTTTCGCAGGTTCTCAGTTGGTAGGTATCACAGCTGAAGGCAAGAACTATAAACGGACTTGAAGGATACCAGCGCTTCCACAGACTACAATAGGAGCCTTTCTTAACTCATGACTCAATGGGTTTCTTTGTTTACAAGTGTACATCCTTTTAGCAATAGCAGACTCTGGTTTTGGACACCAGGATAAGAAACTGAGGTGCTTATTTTACACATCAAGCAGACCTGGCTTCTAGGTTCTCCCAGCATCCCTCAGTCCTTACCTGGCATACCCTGCACCCAATACTGAACTTTCCAGCCTAGAGACTGGGCTGCCCCAGAGGCTCTTTGCTGTCTGTCTCTATCTCTGTCTCTGTCTCTGTCTCTGTTTCTCTCTCTGTCTCTCTGTCTCTGTCTCTGTCTCTGTCTCTGTCTCTCTCTCTCTGTCTCTCTCTCTCCCTGTCTCTCTCTGTCTCTCTCTCTCATACTCTTCTCTTCTTTCTTCTTTTCCTTTTTCTTCTCCTCCTCCTCTCCCCTCCGACTTCCCCTCCCCCTCACTACTCTGCTAAAGCATGGATCTGGAGAATGGATCCCAGTAGTCCCCTTGTACAGTTCACAATGAGTATGTAAGATCAGCTTAAAAAGAAATGAATCCAACTTCTGAACTGCACAGATTTGTTCCATTAAAATAGATAATTTAAAAATGTCAAAGAAGTCTATTACCTCACCAACCACAGAAAACTGCTACTCATATTTCAAAGGAATATACTAAAAATGTAAATTATTGACTTCCTAATTTTCTGTTTATTATCATGTAATACAAATCTGTGTCATCTAAATACAAATCCATGTCATTTAAAAGTATCTCTAAGTATGTAGTGAATGGTTAAAGTATGTGTTTACTCTAATGACAGTGACAATGTGTTTGAAGAACAAGGTAGGAAGGAGCTCTTGTGTAACATTATTTAGCTTTAATATACAGTGTTATTGTTATCCAAACATGAAGCCCAATCTTAGAATCTCTTCATTGTCAAGAAGACTTACGTAATGTATCATTTTATAGCATCTAATGTTCTAAATCTCTTTGGAGTCCACAAATCTTTGGGAAATAGGAGAACTTTACTTTTACATCCCTGGTCAAAAGACAGGTCTTATACTGGGAGTACACTGCACAGAAAATGTTTTTTTCTAACATCAGATAGAGTTTTATAGTGATAAACATTGTGTTGGTTTGAATGAGACATGTTCACCTTAGAGTCAGGTATTTGACCCCGTAGGACCCAATGGTGCCAGTGTTTTAGAATATGATGTAGCCTTGCTGGAGGAAGAATATCAGTGGGGTTTAGGAGTAAGATTTCATAGCTTTAACTTGCTTCACATTCACTCTGCTTTGTGTTTGTGGTAAAAGATAAAATCTCTTAGATTCTGGTTGCAACAATCTCATACCAAGCTTTCTCCAGCATTATGTACCCTCCCACAGACTATAAGTCAACAGAAACTCTTCTAGAAATTGGCTTGGCAATAGTGTTTATCACAAGAATAAGAACACTAAGTAATATAAGCATCAAAGTTTGAAAATAAGGTTTCTGTGAAAAAAATACCATTTAAGAGACAAATTCAATCACTGTTCATTTGAATATATATGGTCACTCTTGATGAAGCTTGTATATTTTCTGGTTTTTCATTACTTTCTAAAAACGGCTGGGCAGTGGTGGCACACACCTTTAATCACAGCACTTGGGAGGCAGGGGCAGGCAGATTTCTGAGTTCGAGGCCAGCCTGGTCTACAGAGGGAGTTCCAGGACCGCCAGGGCTATACAGAAAAACCCTGTCTCTAAAAACAAACAAACAAACAATCAAAAGTAAACAAGTTTACTGACTCAAATGTATTTAGAGACATTACTATTGCTTAAATAAGTTCCAAGAATTAAACTAAAATGGATGTTATTTAACTAAAGGCAAATGAATTATTTATTTATGTTAGAATTTATTTGACTTTAACCAATTCTATTATTGTCTTTCACTGTGACAAGTCACAGATTTTTCGTAAAAGCATATGACAATCTAGCATCCAAAGGCTGTCATCAGAGACACAGACTCAATTCTTTTGTGGCAAAGTAAACTACTGTAAATTCAAGAAATACAGCAGTGGGCACATACTTGAAAACAAGCTTGGAATAGAGGTTTCATAATTGCATCAGAGCAGATAATTAGGCAATTAGAGCTATTAAAAGTTGACAATGCACATGCCTGGGTGAAATATGGTTCTGTTTTCTAAAAAGGGAAGCCAGAGCAAAAGAAAGCTCTACAGAGATTTTTATTCAACTCTGTTCCCCAGAAGGAAGTTCTGCCCAAAGGACGAAAAGTACGAGATGTGATTTCTCTGCTGTCATCCTCAGGATTTAAGATTTAAGGTTACGGGATTAAATTTTCTACAGACGTAAAACTCTCATATCATTTGCACACATTTATTGAGCGCATTAATAAGGTGAAATTAACTTTGCAAGATATGTAATTGAATAAAAACACAAGCAGAAAATAAAACAATGGAACTAATAATTTAATTTCTGAAAAGGCATCTGATGCCTTGGCTTACATCAAACATAAATCTGAAGCAAGGAGGAAAACAGGTCATAAAGAAGATTGTATTTTAAATATGCTTCAAACACAACAAATTAAATTGAATTGTGTAAATGAATAATGCAAACTGGAAGCAGGGCAATCCTTAGAACCCCTAGCTCCCTGATCTGCTTGTTAAATTTAGGATGATCATATATGGCTAGAGATTATTGCAGCTTCTCCAGTTGACAAATGTAATTGCAGAGACTGATGAAAGAACATTGGGCAGCTGCTTTGGATTCTGTTGCAAAGTACTTAGGAGCCAACAGATGGTGCATACATTTTGAGGTTGAGAAGGGTAAAAAGGTAATGAGATTGGGGACCAAAAACAATTACAATGTCTTAAGTCTCCAGTGCAGCATAATTATGGTTGTAGAGTAGGCAAAACAATTGAGTTTAATGTATTCATAATATTGTCAGAAGTTCAAGAAACAAAACCTGGAGGTGTAGTTTCTGATAGAATGAGGCAAATTACTGCAGAACATTTGCCCCATTCAGTTACTAGAAAACTCAGACAATACATATTATTTATTCATGCAAAATGAATAAATAGTATGTCATTGATTATTTTGTTGATGTAATCCTAGCAAACAGAAGCATGCATCAAACAAAAAATGACATCACTACTCATCAAATTCCTTATAGATATAGAAGATTATCCAACTGGATTAACAAGCTGTGTTTACAAAAGGACAATAAATGTGCCCTTGATAAACTTACTGGGCCATACTGAAGGGCTGTGGATGAGAAATCAAATTTTAATAAGTAAGAACTTGAAATGAAAGTAGTGAACTATTGTAACTTTAATTTTTTTAAGATCATTGGCACAGAAGAGAGGGGGATTTCCTAAACAGAATTCCAATGGCTCAGGATCTAAGATCAAGAATTGATAAATGGGACCTTTTGAAGGAGAAAGGACATAGTCCATAAGACAAATAGGCAACCTACAGATTGGGGAAAAAATCTTTACTAACCCCACATCTTTTAAAGGAATTATATCCAAATATATAAAGAACTGAAGAAGCAAACCACCAAAGAATCCAAACAACCCAATCAAAAAATGAGTTATAGAACTAAACAGAGAATTAAAAATAGAAGAATCTTGAATGGCTGAGAAGCACTTAAAGAAATGTTCAATGCCCTTAATAATCAGAGAAATGCAAATCAAATTTAACCTGAGATTTCACCTTATACCAATCAGAATGGCTACCATCAAAAACTCAGGTGACAACACATGTTCACAAGAATGTGGAGAAAGAGGAACACTCCTCTAATGCTGCGAGGATTATAAATGGGTACAGCCTTTCTGGAAGTCAATCTGGAGGTTCCTTAGAAAATTGGAAATAGATCTCCCTGAAGACCTAGCTATACCAGTCTTGGGCACATACCCAAATGATGTCCTATCATGCCACAGGGACATGTGTTTCAATATGTTCATAGTGGTCTTATTTGTGATAGGCAGAAGCTGGAAACAACACAGATGTCTAACAACAGAAAAATAGATACAGAAAATGTGGTTCATTTACACAATGGAATACTACTCAACTATTAAGAATGAGGACATCATGGGTTTTGAAGGCAAATGAATGGAACTAGAAAATATAATCCAGAGTAAGGTAATTCAGACCCAAAAGGATATGCCTGGTATGTACTCACTGATTAGTAGGTATTAGCCAAAAAAGTACAGAATACTCAGGATACAATCCAAAGAACTCAAGAAGTTTAACAAGTCAACGGAACTGAGTGAGGCTTCCTCAATCCCACTTGGGAAAAAGAAGAAAGCAATTACTGGGCAGAAGGAGGGAGGGACCTGTGTGGGAGAGGGGACATGGTGGGGAAAGGGGGAACTTAATCAGGTGTTGTGGTTGTGGGGACAGAATGGAAGTCCTGAGGGCCAGCAGAAAGAATGGAAACAGGCAACATCAAGAGGTAGGAGGTGGGGGTAGCAGAGACCTGGTAGGTGACAGAATCTCAAAACTCAAAGGGAGAGACCTTAGATGAAATGCCCTACAGTGGGAGAGGGAACTTGTAGTAGAGTCCATCTCTAGCAGAAAGACAGGGCAACAAGTAGAGGTATGGGTTTGCCATCCCACAATCAAAAACTCTGATCTGGAATTGTTCCTGTTTAGAAGAACTGCAGGAATGAAAATGGAGAAGATCCTGAGGGAAAGAAGGTCCAGTGATAGGCACAAATTGGGATCCATCTCAAGGGGAGTCCCCAAGGCTGAACACTATTACTGATGCTATGACGTGCTTACAGACAGGAGCCTAGCATGGTTGCCCTCCAGAGGTCTAAGTAGCAGTTGAAAGAGTCAGATACAGATACTTAACACTCAACCAATGGACAGGAGATAGGGGCCCCTCTGATTGAATTAGGGAAAAGCTGGAAGAAGCTGTTGAGGAGGGTAACTCCCATAGGAAGACGAGCATTCTCAAATAACATGGACCACTGAGATCTCTTAAACACTGAGCCACCAACCTGGCAGCATACACCAGCTGAAATGAGGCCCCCAACACATATACAGCAGAGGACTGCTGGGTCTGCACTCAGTCAGAGAAGATCCATCTAACCCTTGATAGACTCGAGGCCCCAGGGAGTGGAGAGATCTGCTGGGGTAAGGGTAGGGTGTGGGTACGTCTTCTTGGAGATGGGGGAGGAGGTATGGAATGAGGAACAGTCAGAGGGCAGACTGGGAGAGGGATAATGACTGGACTGTAAAAAAGGATTACAGATTAATAATAATTAAAAACAAACAAACACACAAACAAACATTAATAGCTAGTAGTAGATTCCCTAACATCCAGTTGTGAGTTTGATTTAAATCACAATATCCAACAGTGCTCAGTATATGTGCTCAGTATATAAACTATATACTTATACATGGAATATAATGTTCTAATGGAATGTCAATCTCACATGACTCTTATCCATGTATTTTTGCTCCTGATGGAATACCTTCATGAAGATTGAATGTTAAATTACAATGTAGTCACATTCCACACTTTTCATAAAGTAATGAATTTGAGATAACTCAACGTATGCTTGTCTCAATGTTGGATCTTCAATAGAATTCAACAAAAACTGCAAGTTAGATAAGTTGAATATCCTAAAGATCTGAAAAAGCCTTAATAATATATGATGCTACATTCTACTATTCGCTTCACCAGTAAAGTCACAGTAATTAAAAAAAAAAAGATATCTGCTTTACTTTTGATTTCAAATAGTTAGAATTCAAAACAGTAAAATGACCTTTCTCTTTTTTACGTACTAAAATAACTTTAATATGACTTACCTTCAGGTTTTTTTGTTATTGTTGTTGTTTTGTTTGTTTGTTTGCATTGGAACAGTAGATAATGCTAATGTCTGTAAAATAATGAAGGTCATTGTTCATTTTGCATATATGTGATGTTCATTTCACCCACATTCTTTCTGTCTTAGGCAGCTCTCTACTCTTCTTCCCTGTTGCCCTCCATGTTTCCCTCCCTGCCCTCTCCCTCCCTCCAAATAACCCTACAAAATACTCTGGGGAAGCATTGAACGCCGAGGCTTCATCATCATAGGATTTACTTGTTCACTAGCGATGGTGGCAAAACACACAAAGGCGGTACCCAATCTGCTTAATTTTATGAATGTATCTTTAAATCAGATTTATCAAATTTCCAAGAGCAACTGAGATTATAATTATATTGAAGATGCATAATTGCTTTTGAGATTAGTAAATGAAAAAGCAACAACAAAAAAGTCTGACACTGGTATCAATGAAGAATGCAAAGGAATGAGGAAGGAAGATCGGGCTAAGATCTGAACAAAGGACTATGTTTAGAACTCTCTGTAAATTAAATACTAAACTCATTATTTCCTTATTATTCCTCAACAAAGTGGGGGTTTGAACTGTCTGATGTTATTGTATGCTGTAAAAAAAAA
>JADRCC010254842.1:0-24551 GCA_019843855.1 Hylomyscus alleni | reverse complement strand
AAAAAAAAAAAGGGATACTTTGGTTAGAGAGATATTTTATGTTTTATGTCCATTTACATTCTGCATATGTACTACTTCTGCCAGCTTAAAGCACTTGATAAACTTTATAACCAAATTATGTACTTACATCATTTCATTCACTGTTGATATATAGCTGTTAAACATCTGCCACATGCATATTTCTTAGAGAAAAAAATGTAAAAGGGAATTAGATCTTGGTAAATACACAGGAAATATTGAGATGAAAAGAATATGATAGAGAGGTATTTATTGAGCACCTGCTATGTCTAAAGCATGGGAGAGTCCACTGTGGGGGGAAAAACCTCTCCTCACCTTCCCCAGGTGCCCTTCCCTCCCTCCCTCCCTTCCTCCCTCTCCCTCCCTCCATCCCTTACCCCCTCCCTCCTTCCTTCCCTCCCTCCATTTTGTTGATCAGAAGTGAGTGATAACACCTGTGTTTGGGTCCAGGGCAGTCTGATTTACATCATTTCTTTTAAGGCTCTAGGAGTTCATGTGTCAACCTGCTCTTCAGGCAGGGATGCTATGGTGTGGGTGGAAAGAGGAGAGGAGGCACACAGAGCCAGGGTTGCTAAGAGCTGTGGCAGTGAATAGCCTCTGTCATTCCACTCCTACTTGAGCTTGTGTCTATGAGTCTGTCACTGGAGAACTTGTAGAAAAGAGACTCTGTCATGATGCATGACATTTGTTTAGAATTTGCCAGGGGTTTGTAGAAGACACCTACTTCACATACAACCTTTGGTTGAGGCCAGAGAATTACAAACCAAACAACTTTTATCCCCTTCTTCAGCCTCCTTGGCCTCAGCTCTTGGTCCTTTTCATCCCTCCAGGGAGTCCCCTGTCACAGAATTTACACTCCACTGCCCTCTCTCTAGCCCCATTATGATTTTTTTTTTAATGGTAACTTATGTTGTTTTTAAACAGAGGCTTCCTATGCACCCTATATTAGATCTGTAACTTACAATCCTCCTGCTTCAGCCTCCTTATTGCAGGTGTAGGCCATCATGCCTAGTTCTGAGGAAAATTTATCATTGTAATTTGTTTATTTTTGGTTGTGAAGGTACGTATGGAAGTCAGAAGAAACTTTTGAGAGCTGGCTCTCATCTTGTACCTTGTTAATATAGAGTCTGTCTGCACTGTGAATTCCTGGCCTGTGGGTCTCTAGACATCTCTGCCTCGACCATTCATCTCCAGTATAGGGGTTAGGATTACATATGTGAGCCACAACCTGTGACTTTTTGTGAAATGGAAGTCAGGCATATATAACAAGTGCTTTTACCTGTGAGCTGTCTCTCTGACTTCCATGGAAAATAATAGTAAGTTATTTTTCTCTCCTGTCATTTCATTTAGTCATTTCAAAGAAGGTTCAACAACACCCCCCTTTTTTCCTCTTTTTTTATTCCCCCTATTTATTGTTTCCATCATACCTCTATAGTCTTTGTCTTTAATTTTCTAAAAAAAGGTTGGGTACTAATAACAAAATAACTGCAGTAGAATAGTATGCAACCCTTCTGGTGATGTAAATATATAGTAATAACTTTGACTCAAGTTTAACTGCCTGCTTTGACTTGCAGGTCTGCTGCAGTTCTTTCTTTCTAACTTAAAACATTTCAGCTATGCCTTTAAATTCCCTCTGTTTCCAACAGTGAGTTATGCAACTCTACTGTTTAATTTTTATTTAACAATAAGAAGCATTAATAAATGTGTGTCTATGAGGCATACATAATGATACAGAGATATGAATGAGAAAGCTTTATATGAAACAAAGATGTATACAGTGACATATGACTACTGGCATACAAACAGTTCAAATGTCTTAACTGCCCTAAATAGTGTGTCTATAATATTGTGGTTTGTTTTAGAATCATTCTCTCTTCTTGCTGTCTTTTCTTAATATGAGGTACTTACTACATTGTACAATATTTTACTGGTCTGCTTACTTTGTTTTTGATGGTGTCTTGTATGGAACACATTTTTATGTAAAAGGCCTAATGTTGGCTAATAGCATTGTGTGTCCTTTTAGTAAGTATTTGCTGAAAAATAAATATGTTTACTTCTTTCTTTTTTATGTCTTCCAGTGATGTTAGCAGAATAGATGGGATGGAGAGTGCTATTTTGTAAGCATTGCTTTAGCCTTACTGAAGGCAAAGTACTGCATTTAGTTCAAGGCCAGGCATCAAACAAGAAGGGCTCCTCACATTATATATTTGCTTGATGTGACCTTTCTAACACACAATGTGGTTTTGTGTGGTGTGGTGTGTGTGTTTGTGTATTTAATCTATTTAGTAAAATGGGTAGATTAATTTCCCCCAGTTTAGCATATGAAAGGCCTTCTCTTTTGGTTATAGGAATTCTAAGTTCCAAGGTATATGGAACACTTTAGATATTTTTTAGTTAAATTTTCCCTTCAAGCATCATGGCGAGTAACAATGTATTATTCTGGGACTTTATTCCAAAAAGTCTAGCCTGGCTAATGAATCTGAAAGTGCCTTTAGTGATTCATTCAGCATCAATTTTCTCAGTTCCACATTCCATACTAGTACGTTTTCAGCTTACTAAGCAACAAAGTATCTCATCAAAGACTCCATTATCTGTCCTTCTTCAGCCATGAAGGGACATACTTGATGCTCTGCCAGAAGACCTGCTTCCCAGGAAAGCTTGGCCTCAGCACTCTGCAAGGTGCACACACAGTTCTCTGGTAGCTCTGTCTGTCACTCAGTGCTCATTTTCATGAGGAAACCTCAGTGCAACAGAGTCGTAACAACCCCATGAGCTCTCACAGGGAGGAAGGACTCAGACGGAAAGCAGAAGCCCTTTCATCTGTTGCTGGAAAATTTCAAAGTCCTAGAGATGCACCCATCTTTGCACATGGTCCTTCATTCAACTGCCACACTGGCAGCAAGACATTTTATCATATGCTTACAAGTCAGTACAGAGTTTTCTTTTTTCTGAAGAGACTCTTCCTGAAGCCCTTTGAAGAAAGCAAACGCAAGGGAAATGAGAAAAAGGTAAATTAAGAAAAGATAAAGATTCAGAAGAAGGGCAGGTTTACCCTGGAGGCATCCTGATTGAGGTATGCCTTAACCGAGTACCTGGAGCATCAGTCAGAGAGGGATCCGCAGTGACAAGCATGCGCAGGATCTCCCTGTAGCATCTGGTTGCTCCAAAGCCCTCATGTCAGGTTTATTCCAAGTCACCGGTGATTCCATTTTGTGAAACACTGTAATTACTTTATATTTAGTCCCATTAACTTATTTTTACTTAAGATGGGAGTACATTGGAGTGAACACACCTGAAAGCAGTCATTTCTGTAAGTAGTGTCCAGAATAAGAACAACTACATGCCTAGTGGAGGAAATGGTGCACACTGTGTTGCTTTAACAGCAGGGTGAATGGGATGGCTATCAACAGAAGTACTTTATTTTTCATATAGGAAATTCATTTAGCACTTTTATTTTGTAAGAATCCAGCAGGAGTCAGGCAGTGGTGGCACACGCCTTTAGTTCCTGCACTTGGGAGGCAGAGGCAGGCGGATTTCTGAGTTCAAGGCCAGCCTAGTCTACAGAGTGAGTTCCAGGACAGCCAGAGCTACACAGAGAAACCCTGTCTCAAATAAACCAAAAAAAAAAAAAAAAAATTCCAACAGGATTCGTATTTTAATCATTTCATTTAAAAAGCACCAGAGATATAGTCATTCTGGCATTCTGTGAAGGTCAAACAAAATAATTTACTAATTGTAACTGCAATTCATATACATTATACTATATATTAGTAATATTCTTACGTATAGGTTACTGTGGTCAAAAGTAAGGGTACTTTGAGCGTTTTAGGTTAACTGAGTATAGACTTGCCTCCTCTATAGCACTGCACTCGCTTACCGTCTGACATAACGTAACTGTTCCGACTCTGAGGTAGTGTCTTACACCTATATGATTCAAGACAAAAAGAATAAAAACAACAGAAAGGGATTCTTTTTTTTTTGTATATTAGCTACTACCACATAATTACAACATCTAAACTCTGATTGAAAACTGCCTCTTTCTAATTTAGAATGTCTCATTAACTATGTACTCCTTGGCCTCCTACAGAATAACCTATAGTGTCTGAGACACAGAGTCAGTAGATTTTCTCTTCCTGTGAGTATGTGCCTTCCCTCTTTGTAGTCCAGCTCTGTTGTAGTTCTAGGAAGTGCTGGCATGTGTTTCTGGAAGCACTACAAATCCTGTATCACTCCCAAATGCTTCTTACTCTAATCAATCTTTTTTCCTGGCTTTGAATTTCCACTAAAAGAGTAAACACTTTGGATCATATAATGAAACCAATGGCATTGTAACAAAAACTCTATAACTGAAAATTACATAGATTTAAAGGAAGATATCCTATTCTAGAAATTTGACTGTTTTTTTTTTTTAATATTTGTCCGTAATCTAGGAAGATATGAAGAGATAGGACAAATTTCAGGGAGGAGAACTACCGATGATTGTATGCCCAGCTCCTTGCATTTTAGTAGGAATTTGAGATGTAATGAAGTTGACCTCCAAGACAGGAATTATTTGAGAATTGCATTGGGTATTCACTGGAAGTGTATGTGAAACTCAACATGGTATTGTGTCTATAGCTAAGATTTATTACAGTAATAAATATTGTAAGGAATAGTAATAAGGTCACACAACTGAATGATATGGGAATGGGTTGCATCTAGAGACACCCATGGGCTTCCTTATGTAGAGAGAGCCATCAATGCAGACATTTGCTCCAGGATATGGATGGGAGACTCAGGATCAAAAGCCAGGAACTTGTGAAATAGTTATAAACACCCCCATTTACTCTAGTCTCCCAGAAGAAAAGCGAATACTCAGTTAAAATGCACTGCACACACAGACAGCTGACACACTATCACACTGCGGAGACATGAAAGGAATAAATCACCCCTAAAACCCAAGGTGCCAAATCTCAGTCAGAGGCAACCTTACAGGTTCTTCTGTAGATCTCTCCTCCAGCCTGTCCTTCATTTGTCACTTGAGGCTCCTTGGCTTCAGTTACTTACCAGACATCTGAAGGGTAACATGATAGGGCTGCTCTGGAGCCAAGCTGAAGGCTTTGCCTCAGGCGTCTGGGCTCCTTAGGTAAGCACTCCCATTTTATGGTCAGTGTAAATGGTTCACTGAGGTAGTAACTTAACATCATTAGATTGTTAGATTCAGGGAAATGGTAGATTCAGGGATCCTGGTGCCACACCTTGGATTTTGTTAGAGTCTCTGCCCTCACTTTTGGAATTTTTTTCCCAAAGGAGACCAGACAGATGATAGGAAAAGGCAATCCTCTTCTCTGTGGACTGCTTAGTAGTTGTAATTGGGTTTTACACCCAGGTTGATAGTGACCTATGTTTAAAAGCTTTATAAATAATCAGGCAGACCCTAAAATTATGATATAATTGTCTTGTTCCGTGTTGTAAGTAAGTTTATCCTGGTTAAACACTGAGCATGATTAAATAGAAGCTACTATTTCACCATGAAGTCATGTTTATTTCTTTTCAAAGCTATACTTCTCCTTTTATAGTACCTTGGAGGTTGGTAGGTACTTTGCCTTCGTCAGCCTTCCAATGGTTGTTCTTTTCTTTATCAGTGAATTTGATGTCAGGAAGAGTAAGCAAATAAGCACCTGAAAGTAAAATGTTCTTAGAAATATGTACAAAGTGATGGAAAGCTACAGAATTAATGTGAATTTCTAGTAATAAGCGGAAAAGAAGCATTGGTCTATTAAAATGACTTGAGGTTCAAGATGCCATGCCTTCTTATTTTCCATGATACCCGCTTCCTACTTCTCCTTCCCACGTAGACAAGATTCCAAATTTTCTTGCACTCATAGTGAGACATTATCATTGAAATTTTATATTTCATTATATCGAGAGCCCAATGTTTTTAAGAATTGTTGGCCTAAAGCACTTTACCAAGGTGTCTGTTGAACCCATGGTTTTTAGAGGTATTAGACTACTTTTGGATTTAATTAGTTTCTTCTGAATGAGGACTTAGCAAATCTAGTATTCTTTGCTGCCTTCTCCAATGAATATATAGCTGTGGTGTCCCTTATCCAAAATGCTTGGGATAAGAATTAGCTTTTGATTCAGAGCTTTTAGATTTATTGACACATCTTAGAAATGGAACACAAGTCTAAGTTCAGAATTAAAGAGCATTTCCTATTTACCTTATCCTTATAGAGTTAATTTATACAAGATTTTAGATAATTTTGTGCAAGAAACCATTTAATGATACTTCACCCAGCATTTGTCACTATACTATACCTGAGGTAACTAGTCATGTGTTTATAAAAAGATAAAGAGGTATAAGAATATGTTCTATGGGGGTATGGTCAGGTATGGGGGAAGGGGGTGTCTCGGTGGGCCCATTCCAAGGCATCCCTTCCCCCTGAGGGACCAGCCACAAGATGGTATAGTATAGAATAGAGTTTATTTAGGGCATGGGGAGGGGAGTTAAGAGGGTAGCAGAGGCAGTGAGAGGAAGAGAGAAGGAGAGAGTAGAGAAGTAGGGGCCGGCCATAACCATGTGGAGAGAGAGGGGAAGGGATGGGGAGAGAGAGGGAGTAAGAGAACAAGAGGCAAGAGAGAGAGACAAGAGAGGGAGGAGGGAAGAAGCAGCCCCTTTTATAGTGGGCAGGCATATCAGGCTGTTGCCAGGTAACTGTGGGGTGGAGTTTAGACAGAATGCTAACAACTACCTTTATAAAGAGATTCACTTAGTTCACAATTCTGGAGACATTAGGATGTGCTGTCTGTAACTCCTATATGGCAAGAACCTTCATGGTTCCTCCCAGTGGTGATGGATTCCAAAAGCAGGAACTCACTTAGGAATGGAGGATTTCATCTCAAACAAGAAATCAAAGGGATGAAGAAGTCAGTATTGTTTGTTTTCTACTCGTTCTTTCCAGAGAACTACCACAAAACCACATAAGATCCATTTAAATCACTCTCTGGAGGACCCATGACCCAAGCTGCTTGCTGAGGGCCTCCCACTGGAACCTACCTGTTAAAAGTTCACACCTCCATGTCCCTGCCACCCTGAGGAGCAACACAGGAGCTTGGGGAAACATATAAACCTAGTGCTTGATACCAAATGTTCCATTTGTGGCATCACGTTGGCCCTCAAAATGGTTGAAACTGTGTAGTATCGGAGTGTTTTGAATTAAACATATTTATTCTGTGAGTATAAAGCCAAACAGTCAGAGGCCTTCGTGCTATGAGGGATCTCAGAATAGTGCCTGAAGGGTAAGGTTAATGCTGTTTGAATGCTAGCATTGGCCAGATTTAAGAGGACCCATTTCGAGGGAACACAGACTTTTCTAGAAAAGAATCAGATTATTTGCACAAAAGTTGGTAGTAATTCATGTGCAAGTTTATTTTGGTAGAGAGTACTTATTTCTTGAATTGGTTTATGGACTTTTTTGATGCCTTATTTTATAAAAGGCTTTCAAAATATTTGGAAACCCAGCATATTTAATGGTCACAAAGACACCTTAAATTGCTTCCATAAAGTTGTGGTCTGTCTGCCTTCTTTTCTGACAAAGTGACATTTATTAGCATTTCTCTTGTAGCTATTTGTAATTGCAGGAATGTTCACCATTTCCAACATTACAATGAAATCATTTGAGATTCTAGACACATTTCTAAGCAGATGTACCAAATTACAGCTTAAGACTTCTGCTTGAAATGTGAAGTTCCAATTAGTAAAATATCTGGGGTGGGATGGGTTAGCGAAGAAGGACCTGAGAATACATAATGCCCAAAATAGTTTGATATCTCCTTGTTAACATTGCTCCCACCCAAACTTGCCTCATCAGCATGTATGAGGTGCCATGTCTCCTACAAACTGCTTGGTTTCCTTTTCACCCAAGTTTAACTGGGTTGCTCTGGCTGAATTTAGTCAGGAAGGAGAAGTTGGAGGATGCAAGGAAGCAGATGAGTCCTTGTGGAGCACTGCTGTAGCTTGGGTGTCTGTGGCTCATCTGTTCTTCTCTACTTCCATCGAAAGCACAGATCATGTACAGATCTGGCCATATGGGCTTTTGCATGTCTCTTAAAGCAAGTCTATGATATACATACTTGTTACTTTCCACTTGTTCTAAGAGCCCTTGTCACTGTCCTCTTCCATACTGCTCCTTTCCCGTAAAGTAACTATTGCATCTGGGACGTTTCCAGTTTATTTTAAGACCAGCACCTAAATTCTCTTACCAATAAGTCTTTCTTATAAGAGAGGAACATTTGTGTTTCTCCAACACTTACGTATTTAATTTTAGTTGCTTTATGAGGGAAGCTGTATGGTCTAAAGGAAGGAAGTGTGTGGTAAAGTACCACCAGCTTTGCTCACTACTATTTTTGCTCCTAACTTCAGAGACTTGCTGTTCTCCACAGAAAGTGAGAGTGATGGCACTTATCTTTCAGGAGCTTTGTTTCCTTCATTTTCTCATCTTCCCTTCATGTGTTGAACACTTACTCAGTGTTAAGCACTGTGGCACCACTAGGGAATAGTGATGAGAGGCATAGTCTTCTCCCACCATGAAACCCATAACCCACTAAGGAAAAGACAAGGTAAATAAGTAATTACAAATGACCCGTCTAAAACAGGAAGAACATGCCATAGGAGCAACACAAGTATTAAACAAAGACTGTCACACAGTCTCTTTTTGATGAAAGATGAGGACTTACACATAGTCCCATGACCAACTTGGCCTAGCAGATAAGCAAAGGCTGAAGTCTTGGGTGCTTGGCTGCTCTTAGCAAGTCTTGTAAATACTTTTATCAGAGTCCCACTTCTCAATTCTGTTCAACCTTTGAAAACAAGTTTGCTTTGTCACCTTTTACCCTGCACAGGTGCCCACATTTCCTGCCAGGTTTTGTTTGTTCCACTTACTGTGATGAGTCAAACAGTTTGTTATGATTTCTCTGAGATTTGGTCTGGCCAGTTATACAACACTGTTCTTTTTATCTCTTTTCTGTAGAATAGTCTGGCTATTTTCTCTGCCATTTTAACCATCTCTTTCAAAAATCAAATAACTTAATCTCTTTAGAATAGGCTTTATTTATCAAATAAATAAATTCGGTCTCTTCGTATAAATATAGAGTACTTTCATCTTTTGGGAATATGAGCATCAAGAAGCTGAAATAACCATTCTTCTTTAGGACCTACACTATAGTTCTCATTGTAGTTGCTTGTTCTTTCATTCTACTGGCCTACTGTGGCTCCTGAGGTAGAGAATCAAATGTGCTTGCTTCTATGATCACTAGCATATAAAAAATGATTCATGATCAGCACTTGATAAAATGACAAGGGAAGAGATGCACAAAAAGAACTTCAGGATTAAGCTTATGCTATATCTAAACAACAAACAAAACCTCTGGAAGAGAGCTAGGTAGCTCTCTGATCCATACAGCCTGTTAGAGTTAATGCTACAGAATTACAGTTCAGGCATTGACAGACCTCTAGCTAGGAACATCCAGGAAAGTCTCCATGAATAGTACCCCACTGATGCTAAATCTGTAAGAATGCCAAGAATTTCTCCAGATCAGGAAAGTCTATTCCAGCCTGAGGATTCAGGATTCAGAAAGCAAAAGGATGGAAAACTCTAACACATGTTTTCAGAATTGCAAGTTGCTCCAGGCACCTACTGAATAGTTAGGATATTGCAGGACATGAACATCATGCTGGGACAGGAGGTCAAAGCTTAAACCTGAAGGTCTGTTTTACATAGTGGCATACCTTGGCTTAGTAAGTTGAAGAGCACTGCATGAAAAGCCTAATTTGATCTGATTTGAACTTGAAATGGGTAGAGGAAAGCAGAGACCTTAGCTTAGGGTATGCCAGACAAAAGCTTGTGTTGCTTACTGTGGTGACTCAGATTTGCATGTTCACTCCCCAGATAATGCACTATGTGAGAAGGATTAGGAGGTGTGGTCTTCTTGGAATAGGTTAGTCCTTGTTAAAGGAAGTGTGTCACTGTGGTTGGGCTTTGAGGTTGCAAAAAAACAAAAAACACAGTGACACAGAGAACTGTATTATAATAGTCTGAAGAATGGTGAGGTCTTGAAGCAAGAGTTGTTTAATAAGTTAGAGTTCTTGCCAGCAGAATTCACAGATCTTAGACAAGCTTTTGGAGATGAAGGAGATAGAAGAGCCCCAGTTTTACCCTAGGCAGGGCCTCTCTTTGAAGTAAAGACAGTGAGAGCAGGAGAGGATTCCAGAGAAGGCATTGAGCTTAAGTTTGAACTTCTGGCCTTTGAAATGCTGAAGAAGGTTCCAGAAGGAATGCATGAGCTGATTAGGAATAGCTCTGGAGCTTAGCAGAGTGGCAGCACGAGTTACAGGTGTTGGGGTGCGAGTTGAAACTCTAACAGTGTTGTGAGGTAACTCCTTATAAAACACATGGATTCTTCAAACAGAATAGACAGTCTTTATACCCAGACAGTGGCTACATGAGGAACTCACCCAACCCATGCAGTTCTGGCCCTTGCTTTTTTTTTTTTTTTTTTTTTTTTTGCCTTTTAATTCATAAAACCAACATCCTGGGGTAACACATTTTAGTTAACAAAAACAGTTAGCAAGAAGCAGAGCTACAGAAGTCAAAGAGTAAGGTTACTACAGTTAGGGCCTTTCCTAGCTGCATCCTGGGACTGTTGACTTGCCTTTGTTCTTGGTTTGGCAGGTGGACTAGGTCTTTGATTCTGTTTTGGTGAACATTGTTGCCTATGAGCTGGCTTCAAGGCCTGAATAATACTTCTGTCATTGTGTCAGTTGTGCTAAGATCTGGGGTCTGTTAGGTTCCCCACTGTTTCTGTGAGCATGAGTCAAATCATGAACTCAGCTGGGGATGGGGTGAGATAGGGTAGGAATTGGGGAATTGGGAAGGGGGTGGTATATTGTCCTCTTTAGCACTAGTAGTTTAACAGAATTTTTTCTGTTTTATTAAGCTAGCAGTTGACTAAGCAGAGTCCTATAGGGAGGGCTAGGAGCAAAAGGATGATTGATCCAGTTTTGACAGTAAGTTGCTAACCAAGGGACCAGAAGAACAAAGACTTGAACCAGCTGTTAGATTCTTCATTTCTCTTCTTTATTAATAAAGGTTATCTCTAGCCATGGCAAAACTTTAATTATTGCTTACTGGTTGGCATAGAGGCAACAAGTCTCTCTGTTGTCATATAGAGACCTTCTCATCTCGTAAAGAGGAGATCCAATACCCCTCAATTTTAAAGAACAACCCCAGGAAACAGAATTTTCCAGAAGGCCTAGTAGCCTCTGGAAGTAACAATTTACATAAATCTACATAGAAGGTTAGGTTGGCTTTCATTGGATAGACTATGGATAGAGTACCTCAGCCCTGGTCTTTTTTCATTTCTATACCCAAGGTCCTGGATCATGGGGATTTGGGATCTTTCTCATGGCGTGACAAGGAAGATAAAACTAGACAGCCATAATTATAGGACCTTGTCAGTCTTATTTCTAGTGGGTTGGCAGATCTTGTGATGATCCATCTGTCATTGTCTTGTATAACCTCCCTTAGCTGAGAGTGGTGTATCCATAGGTAACACCAGCTGCCTTTACTGTTTTGGGGTTGGTGAGGACTTCAGGGTTTGGGCCCTACCCTGTTGGCTTTAGGCCCTGGATCAGGATCCTCTTTACCCACACAAGGTCACCAGGCTGAAACTTGTGGGCAAGCTCAGACATATTTAAGAGTGCAGCCTCTTGAACAGTCTGATGACTAGTAAGCTGGGTCTGTAACAGAGCCGATAAGGACTTGAGGGGAGGAGTGGTTCTGTCTGATGTGGTCAGTAAGACATTTGTTGAGACTTTTCAGAGGAGTTATAGAAAAATAACAGTACCTGTACTGTGGGATCTACAAACAGGAGCAGTACTTATCCTCCTTCGGATCCCATCACTGTGTCTTCAGCCCCTGTTGGCTCCTTACACTCTTGCTCAAATGTTCATGCTTTTTCAGCTTTTCCCAACAGCCCTACAGTCTACCCTGGCTGATTTTGAATTCTCAGTGATCGGATTGCCTCTTCCCTCCAATGATGGGATTTCAAGCAGGAGCCTCCATGTCCAGCCGTACATGGTCTTGTTTTTCTTGTCTCACTTCTTGACTGCAGCATGAATATTTGCTCTGAAAAGTGGGCCCTCCCTTTTTTCTCTGTGCTACCTTTTAAAGTATGTACTAGACTCCGCATGGTGACTCTCCCTTGTTAAATCATTGGTAAAATAGTGAAATTTGGTAAAAAAAAAATAAAAATAAAAAATAAAAAAAATCTTTTATCTTGATCGGAGAAGCATTTTTTTATCCTGATCTTTTACTAAAACATATTTTCTTAATGCTCCATGTACTATTTTTTATCTTACTTCCTTTATATATCATTGTTTTCACATTTCTACATAATTTTATGATTATATTTTTCATTTAAAATATTGCTAATTATAGAAAATAGACTATGATCATTATCTTGATGAGTCTCAAGTATTTTCACCTGTGTATAATTTAAGACAGAGGGTGGAAGTGTTTAAATAGCTTAAGGAAACCTAGACTGCCACATTTTATTAAGATAAAGGTTACATTTCTCACAAAAACTATTTCAGATTCATTTAGCCATTCTGAATTTCCATTTCCTGACCTATGGAGCGAGGGCATTGAGGCTGATTATGATCGTCTCTCAAGGCCCTTTAGCTCTAGGAAAGTGACCATGCCCTTCTGCATGTAATGGATTTCTAAAGGATTGATCAGCTTCTCACCTTTTGATTTCATACATGCCATTAAGGATGCAGGAAAAGGTTTGAGTCCTCGCTGTTTAAAAATACCACTGTGCATAATCACAAAGAATATGAAATTCACTACTGTCTTGAGTTCAAGAGTCCTGCCCTAAACATAGGAGAGACAAATTATGGAAATGGCATGGAAATCAAGCTATAGGCATTTCTTAAATGAGGTTTGATAGGGTTTTACTCTAGTATGATAACATCAAGAAAGTAGAAAATGGGAAGATATTTTGAAAACTATATGTAAAACACACTAGAAAGCTACTTAAAATACTGACTTGAATTTAAACTTCAAAGTATTTGAGTCTCATGTGGTCATTTTCTTTAGGAAAGCTATGTCACCAAAGATAATGCCTCTTGCAGCTAATCAGAAATGCTAAAGCAGGGCTCCTAGAATGGGAAGGAGAAAGTGGACAAGCTCACACCTAACCGGCCGACTCATAAAATCATACGTAGAAGACTACAGTGCTCATTGCTCCACTGTCTATTTTCTGTAAATCGTCTATGAAACGGACTCTTCTATATTGACTTTCCATATGTGCGTAGATAAACATGTGCTAATATTCTGCTTGGTTTTGTTTTGTTTTATTTTTTAAGGGGATACGTTCCAGATCTCTACAAATGCAATCTAAGATGATAAGTAAGTAGGTAGGTAGGTAGGTAGGTAGGTAGGTAGATAGATAGATAGATAGATAGATAGATAGAGATAGATAGATAGATGAAATAGAGCAATGAACAAAGATATTTTTCTTTGAAAAATCTTTTAAACTCAAATAAATGTATCAGGCAAACTAATAAAAGATGATGTCATGATGGTGTGTGATAAAGACATCTGTGTCGGTACTGAGTATTTCCTATGTCTCAGGAACATGTCCAGAGGGGTTTAAATGCCAGATACTTAGGAACTATTGTTTCATGAACAAACTGCTCTGGTCTGCAAAGGAATTCCTAACTTTTTCAGTTACATATTGAGTAAGTGGCAGAGTCAGAATTAAAACCTCAGTAACATGACTCCATAGCCACTCCTGTGTTTGCCACCACTGGATGTAAAGCTATCACCACATGCTTACAGTGAAGTCACCTAGTAACTGAATCCTTATCTCCATTACAGCAGACTGCAGAAGTGCTAGTAAGGTGATGCTCAGAGAGAACTTGCAAGACAGGAGAGAGGAGAATGGCTTAGTTGTCCTCAGTTGTTGTGGAATGAGTGCGTGTGCTTGTGTGTGTATGTGTGTGTGTGTGTGTGTGTGTGGTTTAAGAAAGAATATAGAGGAAGAATAAAGTGATGGTGTGTAGACTGGTCTGTTTGGTTGATCAGTAGTCATTACCACAAGGCATATGGATATAGAAATTAAAAGAAGCACCATGACACAGGCTAGAACCTTTAAGTCAGCACAGAGTAACCAACCAACAAAGTAGCAGGGCCAGTTAAAATCTTTTACAAGTAAAGCCAGCAGGAGGTAAAGCCTGCTTTCAGAACACTATTTTTTTAATTAGATATTTTCTTTATTTACGTGTCATATCCCAGTTTCCCCTCCAAAAACAAAAAACAAAAAACAACAATAACAAACCCCTGTTCCTTCCCCCCTCCCCCTGCTCGCCACCCCACCCTCTCCTGTTTACTGGCCCTGGCATTCCCCTACACTGGGGCACAGAACTTTCACAGGACCAAGGGCCTCTCCTCCCATTGATGATCAACTTGGCCATCCTCTACTATACATATGCTGCTGGAGCCATGAGTCCCACGATGGGTACTCTTTGGTTGGTGGTTTAGTCCCTGGGAGCTCTGAGGGTACTAGTTAGTTCATATTGTTGTTCGTCCTAAGGGGCTGCAAGCCCTTCAGCTCCTTGAGTCCTTTCTCTAGCTCCTTCATTGGGGACCCTGTGCTCAGTTCAATGGATGGATATACAGTTCTGTGGAAGAGTCTTCTCATGAAACTCATGATAAATCATGATGTAGACATACCACATTTGGGTATCAAAACATACCTGTCTAAAAAAGGCAATCAGAAAAATTTGTCTTCATTTAGTTTACTGATGTCAATGTGACAGGATCTAGAATCACTCTGGAAACACATCCTGGAAGGGGTGTTTTAGTTTAGGTTAACTGCTTTAGGAAGACCCACCCTAAATGTGGCTAGAGGACAGAGTCCCAGACAGCATTAAGGGGAGAAGACTAGCATAGCACAGGCTTTCCTTGCTTATGCTTCGTGAGTGCAGTCCTGAAGTGTTATTCGCACTCTTGCTGGCCTTGCCTTATCCACACTGTGAGGCAAAATAAATCCTTATTTGCTTAAGGTGCTCTTGCCAGATATTTTGTCAAAACAAAAATAAAAGTAGCTAATAAAATCCCTTTAATGAAAAAAGTAAACTTTCAAGAGTTATTTTCATTGATATGAATTGTGCTGCAGTTTTTGTAAACAGTGGCCTCATTTGAGTATAATGTATTATGTTCTTTAACATGTGGAAGGATAGGTATATTATTTTCCTATAAGAGAATATCTATTCCCAGAGTAAGAATCAGGTGCGAGAGTGTGCTACCCAGTCATTTGAGGGCTATCCAGTTTGTGTCTCAGAATCTGAGCATAACCTGACTGTCTGGCCCTGCGCTTTTGACCTTCTGTTCCAGGGCCCCAAGTCACCTCTATCTGACCTTGCAGTATTCTGGACTGCACTTAGGAGGTGAATTGTTAACAAAGATCTCACAAAACTTTGTCTTACAAAATGTTCTTCCCTAAATCCTAAGTGGGTAAATATTGTACAACATATTTAATGTCTCAGGCTGATTCGAAAGAGACTCTTTATATCACGAGAGCAGAAAATTCTGTATAACAAAATCATCCTCTAGAAAAAGATATTTCTTACTTAAAGAAATATCTGATACAGCAAACTTCCAGCAAAGTAAACCAATACGCATCATCAGTTAGGTTTTTTCTGACATCATTATCCACCCTATAATACCCAGCCTTACAACTAAACATACAAATAGAATGACAGATTTACTGCCCTTCTCAGAAGCCAATGTGGATTCAGTCTATTGATGCTAAGAGAGCAAGCAGCTACACTAAGAATTTAGTATTAACAGGAAACCTATTGGGGCTCCAAACCTCTCTAATTAAGAAGTCTTAAGGGGAGATTATCATCCTCTATTGATGTTTACTTCTGAAATTTAGAACAAAACAGTGTAAGCAGAAGATACCCCAAGGAACATTTTTGGAGAAATCCCAACAATTGCATAAAGCCACACAGATGAAATGATTTAATTAGCTGGGATAACACTTCTTCTAAAGCATATGACTCAGACTCATGAAACTCATAAAAAGCTGTGTGTTTTCTTGCATATGTGAGAGTTTAAGGGTGCTTAAGAGCCTACTTTGGAAGATTTGCCTGGTCTCCCTCGACAGCATTATACTCTTGCTAGAGTTACAAGGAAAGGACACTGTCATTAGTACTCTCTAACTGTCTCTGTAGAATTTAGAAATGGGAAGGTACCGTAGAACCTCCCCTTGTTATGATGGAGGAAATGTATTTAGGGGTTGGGTTTTGTCTAGTATAGGTGAAAGTGCTCATGCTAGGCTCAGGCTGCCTGAAAAGACGGAGAGGCACAGTGCTTTTCTTATCTTGCCATCTCTTTCTGTTGCATGGCCAGTGTTTGTTTTTGATAATGTACACTGGGCTTTGTTGATTGTTCTAATAGCTAATTTTTGTTCATTTTTAACCATGTCCCTAGGTAGCCTACTAATAAAACTAATTATAAGCAAACCTGGTCACCTCCCCCACTCACCTACCCTCATATGGAGCAAATAGTCAATTTGGGTCAGGTTTTGCTATTAAAGTATTCTCTTTATTCACGAGAGATTTCACTGAAGTGGTGTTCCAAAAATGAATGAGAAAAGGCAAAAAAAAATGAGATTTGTAGATGTTCCTTGGTGCTTTGCTGAACTTAGCTCTGTAGTTTAATCTTTCCTATCTACATTTATACTTACTGTTATAAGCCTAGGGCTCTGATTGTGACCAGCGATGCCACTGAGAAGATTGCTGTGTGTTCTGCCCTTTTTCCATAAATGTATGCAATATGTCTCGAATAAGCTAAATTCTATTATATAGCGTACCTTTAGAAATCGACTACATTATTGAAACACTTAATAAATCCTAAAACTCTACTTAGGATTTTAGTTTTGAATAATGTAAAATTACTAGTTTACAAATATATTTTACCTATAAAGCTCATATACTAAAGAGTAAAAAAAAATCACATGAGATTAGATATGTTTATAAATGTCATTGTGGTTTATAAATATATAAGAAATTTAGGAACGGAAGGAGTTATTAAGAACTGAAATTTTAAATAAGAAACCATGCCCTCGGCTCTGTCACATTGTAAGCCCAGAGATAGTCTTTGTACTCTATTGGTAGCAACATTGGTTAATACATCCAGTGAATATGAAAATATTTGAATTCAGTGATTTTCATATATAGATATTTATATGTAAGTAATGCAGTGATATGTGCATAAATATTTTTCTACAAATATGCTCATCACAGTTTGTTTACACAGCAGAAAAATTGGAAGCAAACTAAATATGTAGCAATAGGGAGATTATCTGTTAGCCATAATATATCCATATTGTGGTATTATGAAATAATTATATTTACCTGAGATTTTCATGACACTGGAAAGCATGTATAATGAAAAGACAGTGAACAGTTTGAAAATAATCTGTATTATAATCATAGTTGTAATATAAAGCTATTTATAATCATAGAAAAATATTCTAAAAATATATTAAAATGTTTTGATTTCTTGACCAAAAAATTATTTGTATTTCTCAATGTTATTCCATTACTACATTTAAACATATATTGCTTTGTATTATTAATATATATTAAGATTTATTAAAATGTATTATTTATCATCTGAGAGGATACTTTAAATCATTGTTTGTTGGAATACAAAGTCTGTTCCCCCCTGGGCTACAGTTTAGCATGCTCACCTGGAAGCATGGACTTGTGTATCTCTTAAGTTCCCAAATAGTACTGACACTTGAAAACATAGAAAAGATTCTCTTTCTCAGTAGAATTTCTTTCCCTGTGCCTTCTCCCTTTGCATGAGATGTGAGCAGTGGAAGTCTTGACTCACACAACATTAACTGAGAATTTACAGAGAAAACTAAGTAAGGTGTCAAAGATGATAGACTAACAAGGTCCCAGGCAGCCAGCTTACCTTAACACTCATTTTTATTTTCCCTCACCCCTCTCACATGTCTATATAGTTTGCTAAATACTGGACAGAAGTGAAAATACTGTTTTGACTAGGGTTGGTAAGGTTATAGGTACCATAGAACTTCATAATGTAAAGTATTTCTGATACCTCTGGTGCCTGTCTGTCTAGTCCGTTTGTGAAGCCTCACTCTTACTGTACAAGAAGCCTCAAGGATGTGTCATTGAGCATCTCTAAGTCAGGGAAAATTCATTTTAACCCTTGATAAAGGTTCTAGTTTGTGAGTCATCTTGTGTGCGATGACAGGGTTTGGCCTAAGACTAATGTTTTTCTGCAGTGAATGTTGCCATTAAAAATAGGTGTGAAGCTCATCTAAAAACATCCTCATCGTGACTGCTGATTTCCTGTGAAACAGTCAGAAAATATACTTCATACTTTCTGTATGCAGCAGGGCCCTTTAATTTTCAACTTAGGTAATATTTGTAATTATGAGAAGGATAGTGATTTCAACTACAGAGTGATTTCCAAGTAAGGTATTCTAACACTAGCTAACCTAACTGGACGTTCTGAATACTTATCAAACTGGTGGTTATCTAGAGAATAATGATGTCTATTACTCATATATACATTCATTTGTCCTTTGTGTAACATTGAGAAGGTGGCGAGAAACAGAAAATTCAAAACCAAAAAACTAGTTTTAAAGCTGTGGTATGGCCCCTCGTGAGCTTCATCATCCAAAATAGGTCACTGAAAACTTCCCAGGTCTCAGTCTCGCCATAACTAAATATAGATATACATTCGGCAGCAGCTACAGGTCCAGCCATCAGCTGAAGTAGAAATATGAGGGGTATTTCAGATGAGACCAGTAGCCCTCCATGGAAGTTGAATTTTGCTCCTATCTTGGTTATACTGTTTGCAATAATGAGTATATCTTGTGGCTTAGGAAGCATCCACACTTGTGGTGATTTGAATGAGGATAGCCCAGTAGGCTTATATGATTAAACACTTGGGCCCACCTGGTGGAACTGTTTGGGAAGGATGAGAAAGTGTGGCCCTTGTTTAAAAAGTATGTCACAGGATGAACTTGAGATTTCAAAAAACTAACACACTCCCAGCCCCACCCTCTTGCTTGCAGATCAGGATGTAAATTTCCCTGCTGTTCCAGCAGTGATGCCTTTGTGCTGCCACCATGGACTCTAGCCCTCTAAAACATTAGCCCAATTAAATTCTGTCATTTATAAGTTGCCTTGGCCCTGCTGTCTAATCACAGCAGTAGAAACCTAAGACAAGAGTTTAACCGCATATTCTTGATTTCAGAGCTTTGACTTAAATGGTTTTGGTCTCTGATGCATGTATGTGATCATAGCCCACCTGCCTCTTGCTTGAATACTGCTGGGTTAGCTGTAATGTAAAGTGTAAAGAACTGAATAGTTTAAGTATAGATTATATCACATTTTCAAGTGTCTTGTTAATGTTTTGGAAACACAAGGTTAATGGAATAATGCCAAGAGTGATATATTTGTGAAAACAAATTCAGATTTGTTTTAATGCACAAATTCCTTGTTGATTGCTCAATGAAAAAAATCTTAGTTTTTGAATATATAGATGATATAAATTAAATGTAGTGTTTTAGCATCTATGTGTGGCACATGCCATTGTGATATTGAAATTTACATTTGTTCATATTTTAGAGATGAGCAAATTAATTTTTTATCTTCTCTACATTAGTCTCCTTTTTCTACATTATAATATTTTCTGCAAAGAAGCTCTCAGATGAACTCACCATCTTTCTTTCCTTGATATTGAACATGACTACGTATTTAATTTTATTTTTTCATTGTTGTTATAGTTTGATTTTAGTCTAGTTTGATGAGTCAAGGATCCCTGTGTAGCCCAGGTTGGCATCAAATGTGTGGTCTTCTTGCATCAATTTTTAATTAATGGTATTATACACATGTGCTGTAATGCCTGGATAAAGAATTGGTTTGCATTTATCATTCTATCCTTTGGGTAATCTGCTTATGGCTTAACTCTTTAAAGACTCAAAGTGACAGACTACTTCTGGGTGATTTGTTTTCCTTTCTAGAAAAAGTTTTCTGCAAGGAGGTTAAGTAAAATCGAGATCTCTCCAGCATAAGAGACACTTGAAGTGAGGTGGGGCTAAGCAAACCAACCAACCAGATCCTCAAAATTTGAGTACAAGTTCTTACTGACAGAACTGATTGCTTCCTCTGGCACCCCTGATCAGTAAGAGTTCATTTACTTGCCTCCTTTACTTGAGTCTGGCTTTTAGAAGGCTTGCATTTAGGATTTCTGTGCTTATTTTAAAAAAAGGAGAGATAGCTTTATAATTACTATGTAAGAACTATAAAGTGGGAAAGAATACATTGGCAAAGCATATTACAATTACTTTGTCATGCATCTGGTTATGTTGGCATATTTGTTTAATTAAATTCCCTTCTAATTATAACTGTATGTACTCGTGTTAATTATTATTTGCTTAACACAGGCAATAGCGTAATTCTTCAAAAGAAAGCAACTCACTTTCTATTTAAATTAAATTCTAATTCAATATGCTCCCTAAAATAATAGTAGTGACATTTCATTAGAACAGTAGTTGAAAAATATTTATCTACCTCACTGAAGTTTCAACTGTTTAAATTCAACAAAATTGTTTCTACATCAGGTAGTAATTGGGACTCTTAAAAGTTCTAGAGTAAAATGCTTAGTGTCATTACACCCTCAAATAGTGCTATACATGGTTCATATACTGAAGATACACAGTCACCCTTTAAGAAGAATTCATCAGCCTTTCCATATGTTCTTGCCTGCTGCAGAAAGGTGAAAGTGTTAGTACTTTAGAATGACTCTGTAGACTGGCAAGTGTTAGTCACCCTTAATACTTTACATGCCCCAATCACATGACTGTGATCACCCTTATCCTTAGTGTGTAGGTTGTCCCATGGTTGTAAATCCTTCATTAATTTTAAAAGTGAATTCCCAGTGGAATTGAGTCTTGTCCATTTTCATGGTCTCTTTCCTTTCTCAGATTTGAAATTCTTGGGCCTATATAGAAACCTCATTCCTCCATCATTTGTCACACATTGTGTGTTGGGGGCAGGAACTTGCACACATAATGGTAACCTGGAAACTCTTATCCTCATAACCAACTCCCTGCCTGCCTGCCTGCCTGCCTGCCTGCCTGCCTCCTTCCCTCCCTTTATCCCTCCCTTCCTTCCTATTTTCAAGACAGAATCTCTATATGTATCCCAGACTGGCTTCAAATTAAGGCCTTCCTGGATTATCCCCTAGAGTGTTGGAGTGTAAGCACCTCACCTTACTAACTTTTCATTTTGTGGGACAGGCCTGATTGTCATCTTCATTTGTTTTTTGAATTGTTGGTTTGTTTTCTATGTATTTAAAAGTAGCTTTGTCTTTCCAAACAGAGCTGAAAATTTCTGTAAGTCATTCTTACAAGTTATTCTCTGTAATTCATAGCATAAACTTCTTTTGCTATCTGAAGATCTCAATCTTTGATCCAGAGAGAATTGAGTTTCAAATATGCCTCTTGAGGTAAATTGCTAATTGCTTAAGCTTCTGAATTCTTATTTATAAGGTACAGCTGTCGTAAACACACAGAAATGGTGAAATGGAATATCACAAAGCTTCTAGCTCACAACACTCATCCTTTATATTTATGATGTTAGGACATTTGTCATGTTCTAAACTTACTGTGTGCATACAGTTGAATTTCTGTTGTCATGTCCTCCCGTCTGTTTCAAGAGACAAATATGTTAACAGATAAGACAGGAGATGCCAAAATCAGTGCCTTTCAAGCTTCTATAGCAGTAGAAGATATTTTCTATTGAAATGTTACATAAATCCATATAAGATTTATGTGAAACAGAGATATAATTTCTGTCCTTGAAATATAAGAGCTATTTGTGCCCTTCCAAATCTTATCTGAAAAATCTTGTCCTCTAAGATCCATAATTTAAAGCTACTGAAATAATTTTGAATCATTCACAACAGTATCCATGATATGTCAGGTATGGTGCTTGAAATGATAATAAATTATGGTGTAGCCTTGACCACAAGCATCAAACAGTTCACAGTCAAACAAACGAACTCTTCTAACTCTGATACTTAGGAACTCTAGATTGAAAATAAAAACATCAATAGTTGTAAAAGAATATGCTTATCTAGGAAGGATATGTAACTACATAAGAGCTATAGAGTTATCTTCATCCATAGACCAATCTGGGTGGGATTTCATTTATGATGGGTTTAAAAGTTTGTGACTTGGTTGCTCAGGTTGGAAAGTAATATTTAACTAATTGGACCTATCAATGATGAACAAAGAAGACTTAAAGACTAGGTAGGAAATAGCAAACATTCCTCAATACATTGATCCTGTTAAATGGCACAGACAGAAATAGGGAGTTGAAAATGAGAGGGGCTAAAATGAATCAGTTATCAAATAATAAAGGAACTTAGTGGTAAGATGAGGTACTATAGCTTTTAATCAAGAAAAATGCTATATGGAAACATTGTACACTTGGAATACATACCCATATCAGCTATAAATAGGCAACTTATACACTTTAATGATGAGTCCCTAAAGTTTATAATGCACTGCTGAATGTATTCATTTACAACATAGCTCTAGCATGGAGATTAAAAACCAAATGTAGATAGCAAATTTTAATTAGCAAAATGGAGTACTACAGTGTTTTCTAGAAGAAATCCCTTCTTATTAACCAAAAGTTACACCAACCTCATAGGAAAGTATTATCTAATGCCTATATAATCACATTTTAATTAAACTCCTAAAGTTTGATGCTGAATTTGGGACAGTTGTCCAGTTCAATGTAATAGATGCTGTTTGATTGACAACTAGCAGCCTATGTTGCAAGAAAAACAAAAGGGCATAGTCTTTCTCAGGTGCCTCAGATGCTTAGTGACAGAGTTGTTAAGTAAAGAGATAATTTGACAGTGTTGTAGTAAGTGTCACGGAGGAAATATAAACAGATTGCAGACGCAGAGAAGAGAATGCCATGTTAGAGATCATAACACTGACTCTGCATCCATGGGGATGCACTGGAAATTGGCCAAATCTTTGGTCTTTTCTCCTGTAATGGTCATCAGATATATCACAGTACGGGTGGCCATACTCAAGGCAGTGTGAACACGCATGAGCAAGTTGTTAACCTTCTGACGATCACCTTGCATTTCTACATTTAGTGATTACCACAAAAAATTGTGAGAACTCAATGTGAAAATGCACATAAAAAGACTTGGTATATTGGTTACCTAAAAATATATTGGTTTCTTTTTTAATGTTGACAGCTGCTGGCCTTTCATTATAAAGGTGGCCATATGTTAGTGTTTGGTAGCAGTTGAACTTGTCAGCCATATAAAATGGAGGCTTTTATTTCCTATTAATGCACCATTTTTCTCTAAGACATTAAGCAGGACATGCATTTGATCCATCAAATCTCCTTGTCCTCAGGTTGTGTCTGGTTTTTATTCCAATTTTCAGGTCTGTCTGCACACATCTATGCCTTGAGCCATGTAGTTCATAGAGGGACACTTGATTTATTCTGATAATCCCCTTTATTAGCAACTGTGAAGAGCTATCATTTATTTAAGGAACAAAAATCTTACTAGAAACTTTTGGTTAATTTTCTGATGAGGAACAAAACTTCTAAATGCAGTCTACCAGTTTTATTTTCTAAACCAGACCAATGATAACAGGATTAAGGCAGTTTTGAACTTTTCTTTTATTCTTTTTAACATGAAGGTTTTCTATCCAAAGGAGGCAGATTTTGTTCAGTGTGTGCGTCCATGTTTGAAGACTCATTAGCAGTCACTACAGGGAGCCTCACACTTCTACTTTACCTCCCTGTTTTTCCAGCACAGAATCGTTTTTCTTTGGGTTACTACAAGGGCCTTTGTTTTGCTAGCTTTGTTGTGTGCATTTTAAACATGCTCACCTTTGCCAAGATGAACATTAATAAAATAAATTATACATCGGGAAAGAATAAATCATTGCTTTGATATACTTGGGGAAGTCACCAAGTGTCACGCTCTGTGTGGGATGCCATCTTCATTGCTCCTTTAGCGGTTTCCGTCAGTTTTGTTCACTATTATTTTTCTCATTTAACGTATGCTTACCCCAGGGTAGCATCCAGTGTGTATCTTTGGAGAGATGAAGAGTTGGCAAATCAAGCATGGTGTTTCCTATTCTGTGCTGACAGGGCAGGGGCTCCCCACCGGTCTGTCTGATTCCAGACTACATGCTTTTAACTGCCAGGCTAAACCACATCTTTTGATCCTTCTGTGTTCTTGAAAAGTAGAGTAGTTCTCACAGTAAACCACAACTGACTGCTAGTGACTGCAGTTATTGTGTAAACCACAACCGACTTCTAGTGACAGTAGCTATTGTGTAAATCACAACTGACTGCTAGTGACAGTAGTTATTGTGTAAACCACAACTGA
>JADRCC010254841.1:0-13126 GCA_019843855.1 Hylomyscus alleni | reverse complement strand
GGGGGGGAGGCCATGGGGTTCTAGGCAGGATGGAGTTGTGATGCCTGCCACAGACTCTCCTGACCCTTACAAAGAGCTGAAGTAACAGTTTCTCAAGCCCTGAAAAGTTGATGATGATAGCTGAATGGATTGCCCACTGAGGCACCCCATTCCAGGCGTATGAGAACTGGCACCTAGAGACCTGGGAGGGGTGACCATCATGGCTTCTAATGCTAAGCTGACTGTACACAGGGCTAGTACCCTGGACACCTGGGTAACGGGAGCCACAGCTTCCCATGCCCTCCATCACCAGCCTCACAGCCGCAGGGTTGGAATGTCCTGTAGCATGACCTGCAGGTGAAGCTGGGGTAAGAATTGGGGTGTAGGGGAGTTGGAGCACTTAAGGGCACATGGTTTCACCTGTAGTAATAACATAGCAGTCTTCCCCCCGTGCCCCCTTTCCCCATGTGAGGTTTGACTTTCCTCGGTTTCAGTTACCCGATGTCAACTGAGGTCCAAAAACAGTAAGTGGAAAATTACAGAAATAAGCCATTCATCCACTTTAAATTGTGTGCCGTTTCGGGCAGTGTGATGTAATCTGGAGACGTCTGTCCACTCATGCCCAATGAGTGCATGCAGGATGTGCTGTTTGCCGGTGAGTCAAGCGGTGAGCAGTAGCTTCTGCCATCAGACAGACTACCGTGTTGTCCTGGTGTCGGATTGAAGTCACCGTTATGTGACTGGTTAATATCCCCACGGTCCAAGAATTTCAAAGATGGCCCATCAGGCAGGGCTAAGGGAAGCTGGTCCCTGTATATGAGGAGACAGCTCTCCACGTATGTACAGGATTTTATTCTCGCTGTCCTTTGGGCACCCCCTGGAATCTTGGGGCAGCCCCGAGGGGGAGGGGGCCACTGCAAGAGTAACAGGGAAATGCACTTGATGCAGTTTTGAATGTGTATTCGGGAAGGAAATAGGAGGTCACAAGATGGATCAGAGTGGAAGTGAGCTTTTCTATTCACCAGCCCATGCCAGAGCTGCCCTCCCAGCACTGACAGTGACAAATATCACCATGACGTGCACAGCACTCGTGGTTCTCAAAGCCTTTTCTGTGTCTGAGGACAGGTGGGCTTGGGACCCACATGGGCACCTGGCAGCCTGTGTCCGTCCTGGAGAGGCAGGTTGGGCCATTTACAGTGGTTAGATCAGGGCACAGGAAGGCTGACTGCCTTGTTCTCGGGTACAAGCTGGTAGTGACCCACTAGAAGGGCACCCTGGTCTGTGTCCTTGGGGTTACCTGGGAACTCAGTTTAGGCCCTACATCTCTGCTGTCCAGTGGGCTGGAGTGCTGAGAGAGGATTTATCATCTATTCAACACATTCAGTTCCTTCATGTACCAACACATGGCTGTGCATACAGGGTCTGTGACAGCCACTGTGTTCATGAGCAGAGGTGGTTTTTTTTTAAGATTTATTTATTATTATACATGTACACTGTAGCTGACTAGCTGACTTCAGACGCACCAGAAGAGGACGTCAGATCTCATTATGGGTGGTTGTGAGTCACCCATGTGGTTGCTGGGATTTGAACTCAGGACCTTTGGAAGAGCAGTCAGAGCTCTTACCCGCTGAGCCATCTCACCAGCCCTTTTTTTTTTTTTTTTTTGAGACAGAGTTTCTCTGTGTAGTCCTGGCTGTCCTGGAACTCACTGTGTAGACCAGGCTGGCCTCAAACTCAGAAATCCGCCTGCCTCTGCCTCTCAAGTGCTGTTATTAAAGGCGTGTG
Source organism: Hylomyscus alleni (assembly GCA_019843855.1). Classification (NCBI taxonomy): domain Eukaryota; kingdom Metazoa; phylum Chordata; class Mammalia; order Rodentia; family Muridae; genus Hylomyscus; species Hylomyscus alleni. The sequence goes on along the minus strand of JADRCC010254841.1, from coordinate 11,362 downwards.
CCACCACTGCCTGTTACAGAGTTCTTTTCTAAGGTGCTTTGCTTTGTTGAGAAACCCAGAGTCTTGTGTCTTGTGCATGCTAAGCACAACCATATAACACTTCCAGACCAGTAGGGTTATTTTTTGTTTTTTGGGTTTTGTTGTTGTTGTTGTTTTTTGTTTTTTTTTCTTTCTCGAGATTTCTCTGTATAGTCCTGATTGTCCTGGAACTCACTCTGTAGATCAGGTTGACCTCAAACTCAGAGATCTGCCTACCTCTGCCTCCTGAATGCTGGGATTAAAGGCATGCACACCAACGCCTGGCCAGTAGCATTCTTTTATGCTGGAGCTGCCAGATCGTAAACAGTAACAGATCTTAAGAATTTTTTTAAAGACGATTTTTATTTGTGTGTGTGTATGTGTGTCTGTCTTTGTGTGTGCATGCACATGTGTGTGCAGGTCCTTGAAGAGACAGGAGAAGGCACTGGATCCCTTGCATCTGGGGTTACAGGTGACTGTGAGCTGCCTGATGTGGGTGTTAGGATCTGAGCTCCAGGCCTCTGGAAGGGCAGTGTCTTAGTTACTTTCCTACTGCCCTGACAAAACATCATGACCAAAGCTACTTATAAAAGAAAGCATTTACTAGGGGCTTATGGTTCCAGAGGGCTGTAATCCAGCAGGAAGCATGGCAGCAGACAGGAAGGTACAACGCTGGAAAAGTAACTAAGAGCTTATATCTGATTCACAAGCACAAGATGGGGCCAAGGGGAGATAGAGTTAGCGATAGAGAGATAGAGATAGAGATAGATAGAGGCTGACTAACTGGGAATGACTCAGCTTTTTAAACCTCAACGCCTACTCCAGTGACACACTTTCTCCAAAGAAGCTGCACCTCCTCATCCTTCCCAAACAGTTCCACCAACTGTGGAACAAGCATTCAAATATATGTGCCAATGAGAGCCATTCTCACTCAAACTACCAAGCAGTGAGTTCTCTTAACTACTGAGCCATTTCTCCAGTGTGGACCCTAAGATTTTTAAAGTGCTAGTCAAAGGGATGCCCCTGACCCCATTATAGGGTCTAGAGCAGCAGACATTGGCTGCCTCATGTTAGAAGAGAATGGCAGGAAACTGGGTATGGTGACACATGTCTGTAATTCCAGTACTCAAGAGGTGGAAGCAAGAAGATCAGAAGTTCAAGGCCATCCTCAGCTACCTACTTATTCAATTTAAAGCTACCCTGGTCTATGATGAGCTCCTGTTTTTTTTAAAAAAAAAAAAAAAAAACAGGAAAGAAGACGATGAAGAGAGTGACAGTGGGTGGGAAAACCAGTGACTAGCTTGCAAATTTCATCTTCTCCATCTAGAGCTGTGGGGGCTGGGGGAGTGTGGGTGGGTGGAGGGAGGAAAGGCTTTGTGGTCTGATGAATTTAATCCCAGCGTGCTGAAAGGGACATGGGTGGCCATCTTTAGAAAATCCTGGGAAATGGAGCCATGCCAGGAGGCAAGCTTGATCTGAGGCTGACTTTCAAAGGGAGGGAGCCTGTGGGTCTGAGCTTCCCGAAGACCCCAGCGGCTGTGGATGGGAGGGGTTGTACAGCCCAATTCAAGCACAACTGAAAGTTGCATAGTCCAGAAGGGCTAAGAGCAGGAGACCATGCTTGGGGTGTTTGAACTTGTTTTCTATTGTTCCCCAAAGCAACATTTAGGAGGTGGAGATGGTCATGGAGATAGTTGGTTTGGGAGCCAGGAAGAGGTTTCAAACATCAGACATGGCCCATCTGGCTGTCTAGGGGATGGGGGGCTGATGCCTGCTGCTGGAACCCCTCACTAGTCACTGACACCCATTAGGTGTGGGGTGTCAGCTAATGTTCCATGGGTCTCCTCAGGCCCACTCACATCCTGTCTTTTCTCAGGGTAGGCAAATATCATGGTCCCCAGAGGTCAGAGGTCAAAGCCTCTCTTTGACCACCACTCGAAGAGGATCCTGCCTAGTAGCCTGATGTTTGGGGCAGAGCTGTGCCCAGGAGGTATAAACCTGACCTAGGATACCCGACCAGGGTACACAGGGTTGCCAGATCAGAAGGCAAGGCAGAGGGAAACCATACCAGAGAATGTGTCAATGCCCAACTCTAGGCTCTCATCAGGGGGAGCCCTGGGTTTCAGGAGAGTAAATGAACTCATTTGTGCTCTGCCTTGGAAAGCCTGCTTCCTGTGACCAGGCTGATTTAGAGGAAGGAGTAGGGAGAGCTCTAGATGGTGGTAGGTCTAGATCACACACCTTGGTACAAATTGCAGAAGCAAGCAAGCAAATATGGTACAAATGTCAGCCAGCCTGCTCTTGCTGGGGGAAGAGTAGACCCTGCTACCTCATGTATTACCTTGGTTTGGATTCCCACTTGGTGGCCCTGGCTGGCAAAAGGGGAGTGCTGCAAGATGGGGGTGGGAATGTACTCCACTGAAGAGGAAAAGGCTGGCTGGGGATGAGAAACAGGGCCTCTTGACTCTGGGGCTAGAGAGGGAGAGGCCAGGCAGACTTAGAGGAGTTTGCAGCCTGGGTGGAGAACAGGACCTCGAGTGCTAAGCACCAAGAGTCATTATGGGTCCTTGAGCAGGCAATTGACTCAAAGCAGAGTTTTGGAGTGGGAATCTGCTGCCAGTTGGGGGTGGCTTGGCAGGAAGGGGGCGGCAGGTGGAAGGGACTGGGGTAGATATCCAGCAGGGGCTTAGGGGGCTCTGGGCCAGATTAGCCCAAGAATGTGGAGGAGGCAAAACCTTATGGCAGACCTGGTCCTCTGGGGGAGGAGAGCTGTGGTCAGAGGGAACACTCAGTATTCTAGCTTGGCCCTGAGATGGGGCTGGTGAGGATGTCCTGGGTGTCCCAGCCTCAGCCCTTGGTGTAGTGTTGGGCCCCTCAGGGTTGGCTTGGAGGAGGGGCTGAGGACAGGAATGGACTTGCTTGGCGCTCCTCAGGGGGTGTGGAAGTCAGCATAGCTTTGCACTTAATCACCGGAGCCTGTTCTTTTCCCCTTGATGGTTGAGTGTGTCTATGAGAGGCTGTGACCTTGGCAGCAACTTAACCTGAACATTTAGGTCAGCGTCTCTGCCACCTGGGCCTCTTGCCTGCCCAGTATCCTGCTTCAGGCCCAGATGTTCTTGTGCCCATTTTGTTGCCTCTTGTTGCTTTGGGGTGAAGCATAGCAGGGACACAGGTTTGGAGGGCTGACCTGGGTTCACATAGAAGTGGACCCTTCTGGAAATTGCCAGAAGAGGAGCCAAATGCTTCTTCTCCAGCCCCTGAGACCTTGACGTGGCTCAGGAAGCCTGGGCAGGCAGTTGACCCAAAGCAAGTAAGAGTCTCTGGCTTCCTTTGCCACTGCTGCTTCCTATAGGTTGCTGTTGTTATTATTTGTACTGAGAGGATACTCTCATGGGGGTGTTATGAGGCCGTGCCTCCAGTATGCAGCCCATTGTAGTACTCTGTTAAATGTCCCCAAATGCTATGCCTTGTCCCCCTGCCTCCCTGTACCCAATCCCATATCTACTTATGGTTCTATTTTGAGAAAAAGTGATCCCAGAATAGCCTTCCCCGTGTCTTGGGTCTGAGCAATTCCAGTTCCTTCTGGTTGGCCCCTCTACCTCCCAGGCCCTTCCCCCTCCAAGACAGGTAGTGCTGGGTGACCTCACAGATCATCAATGTGGTGGTAGATGTGATGTCATGGGGGTCCTTTTGGCTCCAAACTGCCCAGATTCCAGACTTCCCTTGGGACAAGAGCAGAGAGATCTGGCAGGCTAGAACTGAGGGTTTGAAGTGTTCTGGACAGAATGTTCCTCTGGAGGCTGAGTCTGCACTCTGCACCCTCCCTCTTGCCCCCGAGCCCTGGGCTCAGGCTGGGGCATCCCCAAGCCCGAGCATTTCCTTCCTCTGAACAGCAGCCCACAGATACATTTTTCTCCTCCCCCAACCTAGCCTCCCTGCAGGCCACCAATGCATTCTACTACATGGTCCCCAGGCAGGTGGGCCAGTCTCCCAATCTTCCAAGAATGGTCCACAGGCAGGTGGGCCAGTCTCCCAATCTTCCAGGATATGTTCTTCTTGGCTCAGTCAGCAGGGAGGGGTAGCATGTGCACAGAGAGGGAAAGACATGTGTGTCTGTGTCAGGGGAAACACTGAAGAAAGGATATGCAGCTTCCTTACCCATCCTGTGGTTCACAGCAAATTCAGGAAGTTCTCTGCTGTTTGATAGTAGCCTCTCCCACTGCTGTCCATTCCCCAGTTTCCCCAGGGAAGTACAGGAAAGAGGTCTGCTCCTACTGGTGACCTGGGTAAGGGTCTGCTGTAGCCAACCTTTTAGGGGCTCCAAACGTGTGTCCTCTGCTGAATGGATCTAAGAAGGCTCAGTAGGAAACATTCTTGCTGTACAAGCATAGAGACCTGAGTTCAATCCCAGCACCATGTAAAACCAGGCACAGTGATGCTTGCCTGTATTCCCAGCACTGTGTGGTGACAGGGAGAGCCCTGGGGCTTGCTGGCCAGTCAGGGCAGCCAAATCAGTAAGCTCTATGTTCACTGAGACCCGTCTCAAAATAAGGTGGAGGGTGACGGAGGAAGATACATGATGTTGATCTCTGGTCTTCTCATCCGTGCACTCAAGTGCATGCATGTGTGCGCAAACACACACACACACACACACACACACACACACACACACACAGAGAGAGAGAGAGAGAGAGAGAGAGAGAGAATGAGCGAGAGAGAGAATGCGAGAGAGAGAGAAAGAGAGAATGAGCGAGAGAGAGAGAGAATGCGAGAGAGAGAGAGAGAGAGAGAGAGAGAGAGAGAGAGAGAGAGAGAGAGAGAGAGAGAGAGAAAGAGAGAGAGAGAGAGAATGAGCAAGAGGCTGGGAGCCTATGAGGCTATAAGGGGCAGAGTTCAAATGCCAGCTTTCTACCTCAGGCCACTGCAGAGTCTTTCACTGTTCACTTGTCTCCCTGTGAGATGAGTCATGATCACTTTCCAAGGAGCCTTGAGGGCTGTAATGAAAACAGCAGAACCTGGTCCCTGGTCTGTTGCAAGTCAAAGCTGTTGTTCTTGCTTTAGCCTTGGAAAAAGCTGCCTCAGGATCATGGCTGCCGTAGGGAGAGGCAGTGAGGCAGCTAGGGTGCAAAGATGTGAGGAGTGGTCCCAGGGACAGGGATACTGTGCAGAATGCAAGACAGGTGTGCATGGGGGAGCCACCTTTGATTTCTAGACCTGGCCTGGCAGGGGTTAGGGACCCTGGGTGAGGCCTGCATTGTCCTTGTTTAGACTTCATGACAATCAGCCTCTGTAGCTGACTTTGAGATGCTAACTGACCCCAGGAGAGAGATGGGGAAGTGACTGTGGGATTGGACTCTGCAGGCCCGGGCAGACTTTGTATTTATTTAAGATGCTGGCAGGTCTTCCATCTGTACCTCAGTTCCAGTCTATGGATCAAGGTGCAGGAGGAGGTAAAGTTTCAAGGCCCTCAAGTACTTGTCTTAGAGCAACATGTGAGGATGTAGCATGCATGTGTGTGTGTCTGTACATGTTCATGCGTGTGTACATATGGGGTCAAAAGGTCCTTACTTAAAGCTAAACAAGGGTGAAGGTGAAGGTGAAGGCTTTTTATATGTCCAGGGGACCTGGGATGCTGCTGGGTGCCAATCAGTGCTGAGCATAGTAAGGGATCAGAAAAGAGAGCAAGGAGACTCTATACCACAGCTGCTTCCCATGGGCTCAGTGTGCTGGGCACGGTTCTATGCTCAGTGTGGGCATTGCCCACATTTCAGTGAGAGGCAGGGTGTTCTAAAGGATGTTATTAAATATAAAGTAGAGGGTTTTGGAGAGCAGTGTGCTTTAAGAAGAAAGATCAGGGATTGGAGAGATGGCTCAACAACGAAGAGTACTTGCTGCTCTTGCAGAAGACCTGGGTTCAGTTCCTAGCACCCATGTCAGGTGACCAGAAACTCCAGTTCTAGATGATCTGATGCCCTTTTCTGGCCTCCACAGGTGCTAGCATGCACACAGTACACATATGTACACTCAGGTGCATACACATCCATAAAAGAAATAAATTTAACCCTTTTCTTTCTAAGACTAAAAGTCAAACAGAGTTAGTGTATGTGCATGCGTGCGTGCGTGCGTGTGTGTGTGTGTATGTGTGTGTGTGTGTGTGTGTGTGTGTATGTGTGTGTGTCCCTGTATTGGGGCTTGCACTTGTGGTTTAATCAGGGCAGTTCTCTGAGGCTGCTACATCTGAATCCCCAGCTTCCCTGGTGGGTCCCAGGAGCTTCCCCACTGTACCACGTGAGCTTGGGCAGCCTTAGCTGACTCTGCCCAGCTGGGACCAGCCCCTGCACTTTTCCCTTCTCAGGTAGTCTAAGGCAGGCTGGTAGTGGCTAGTCCTAGAGAACTAGGGTAGAGGGGGTGCATGCATGCTGGGCTGGGGTTATGAACTCTGGAGGGCAGTCTGAGTGTTTGGAAATTTTTAGCTCCTTGGGAGACATGTGGGATAGTGTGTTGAAGGCATCTGACTGCTGGCGAGTCTTGCCCATGGCTGACCTCCAGCTGGCAAGGGAAAGGGGTGGGGGCAGAGGGGACAGTGCTCAGATGATCCTTGGTAGAAAGGGCGAGTTTCTCCTGCTTTGCTGAGGCCTACTTTATACTAAATCTTATGGCTCAGAGAAGGTTGACAGGCGTTTGAGTAGGGCTGAGTGAGTTTGTCTCCATGTTGTGGGGAAACCCCAGGATGACAGGTTATCTGTAAGGGCTGTGCTGGGAGCCAGGCCCTCTTCATAGAGGCCTTTATTCTACTTGCCCAACATACATTCCACTAGGCAGCCATGCTGCTGGGCAGCAAGGATAGGCAACCTGCTTTCGGTCACCCTATAGTTAACAGCAGTCAGGTCACGGGCGGGGTTGTCTGCTCTTAGAGCCATCCAGGACCCTGCTGGAGATATGCATTTCTGGTCCCTGTAGCATGTGATCATTCAGAAGCCCTAGGTCGGTGGGACACCCAGTGCCAATGGCCTTTCAGGTGGTCACAGTCCCCTCCTGGAGTGGCAGACAGAATGCTAGGAACAGTGGGGAGGTCAGCCTGGCCTTCACCATTCACTCTTCTGGACACTTTTAGGATGAAGCCCTGGTGTTGACTCGGGTGGAGGGAGGATGGCTGGGATGGTCTATCCATGCTGTTTATTGATGGCCTACTTCTGGTCCCCTTGGTCCCTGGCATGAGGGAGTTTTCTACTAAGTTGATCAAACTGTCACAATGATTACTTTGGATTGAAGGTAGACCAAGAATCCACAATCAGGGCTTAGCAGGTAATAGCATGCATTGCTCACACAGGAGACCTGAGTTCAGTTCCCAGCACCTTGGATAACTTCCAACCACCTGTAAATCCAGTTCCAGATATCATGCTCTGACCTGTATGAGTTCCTGCACTCGTGTGAACAAAGCCACACCCACATATACACACATGCACATGATTCACATAATAAAAACAAATATTAAATTACCCAATTAACTGTGGTTGGATAAACACAGTGTATATAGGGCTAGAATAGACCATTCCTTTAGGAAAGCACGGATGGGAAGGCTAATAGGGTACCCCATGGGGTATAATCAGAGCTTCCTGGAGGAGGGAGCCTACCAAGGAGGAGGAGAAGGCGTGGTGTGTAGTGAGCATGGGAGTGCTTTGTGTGTGTGTGTGTGTGTGTGTATGTGTGTATGTGTGTGTGTGTGTGTATGTATGTGTGTGCATGTGTGTATATGTGTGTGTATATGTGTGCATGTGTGTGTGCATGTGTGTGTGCATGTGTGTGTATGTGTGTATGTATATGTGTATGTGTGTACCATAGGTACCAAGGGTGGGGCCAGCAAGTCACTGGAGAGCTGGGACTTGGGCAGTATTTGTCAGACTCTGATCCCAGGAGCCCATGCTTTTGGGCCTCTCTCATTGTGTCTTATGTGTGTTTTCTGGGGCTGAAAGGCCTCTGTGGGTTCTTGCCTTAGATAGATACAGTGGAGGCGAAAGCCCTGGGAAGATGGAGCAAGAGTGTTTTGTCCTGTTGTCCCCATTGATGGGGGTCTGAGGCTTGGATGGGCATCTAGTGTGGTCAGGTAGAACCAGGTGGCTCTCTTGCTAGTAAGATGGTGATTCATTTTGCAAATGCTGCTTCCGCAGCTTGGGACCAGCCAAGTGATGTCGTGGAGCTTGGGACTGTGCCCTTGTTACCACTCTGACTGCCAGCATTTCTGCCAAACTCACACTATTTTCTCTTTGTCCCTAGCCCATCACCACGGAGAGCATACTCAAGAATGTAGTAGATGTGGTGAGTGACAACCCAGGCAGATTGAAGAGGCTGGTGCTGGGAGGAGGTTGCAGGGAGGTGGGTGTGGGGCTGAGAGAGGGTTTGGAATCTGGAGGAAGAGTATTGATGACCTTGGAGTCTATGTCCAGCCATGGGATATAGGGGTGAGGCTGACAGAGAAGGAGAGAGTGGAGCCCTGAAGGAGATCAGTGATTAAATTTGTAAGAAATAAGCTAAATGGCTCGGGCCTGTAAACCTAGCATCCAGAAGACTAACGCAGGAGTGTTACCTCAGTTTTAGGTCAGCTTGGGCTATGTACTGAGACCTCTTTTTTAAAAAAGTAGAAAAGAAGGCCAGGGATAACCCTCAGTCATGGGAGTACCTGCGCAAGCATGGACCTGTGAGCCCAGTCCCCAGAAACCACCTGGGAAAAAGCAGTCCAGTGTGGTGGCACATGCTTGTTACCGCAGTGCTGGGAGGTGGAGACAGGTGGACCCTTGGGTCTTGCTGGTTAGCCTCGTCTGTTTGACAAGCCCAGGTTAGTGAGAGTCCCTGTCTCACATGCCAGGGTAGGAAAGGGTAGGACCTGTCCGCTTAGGGATATAGGTTTGTGAATGTGACCCAGCTGCATATACATCTGCGCACGCACACACACACACACACAAAGAGAATAGAGGAGAAGCAGAATATGAGAAAACCAGGCATACTTCCCATCAATCTTTTGGGCTACATGGGCAGAGAGAGTTTTCTCCAGGCTGGAAGAAGAAGATGAGAAGAATTGGAGTGGGGGGCACTCTATGGTGGTGAAACTGAGGCTGGAAGAGGTGTCTGATGGGAAAGGCCATCTTGAAATCATGGGCTGGAGGCAAGGCTTTCCCTGTGAGACTTCAGGTGAGGGAGAACCTGTCTGGTCCTCAGTTTCTCACCTTCAAAATGGATGTGTCCCTCAGGGGTGGGCCTAAAGGACAGGGTTTATGTCTCCCTGATGGGCCTTTGAGTGGACAAACAGGCATTCAAGTAACACAAGTACACCCCCATTGCCCAACCTTCTGCTACTCTTTTGCCCTCTGTCCTGACCACGGCAGGTAGGAATTCTGGAACCTTCTACTGTTCATCTCACCTCTCTCTGACATTCTCTCCTCTGTCTACAGGGGGAAGGAGACTGCCGGCGTGGAAGTTCTCCGAAAAACCTGGAGGAGGGCGTGAGTATGAGGAGGGTATGAGGAGGGTAAGGGCCAGGGAGAATGAGGCAAGGGGCTGCCCTCAGACCTGCCTTGTGGATATGCCTCCCATAGTGCTGGGGAAAGGGAAGGCTCCCAAAGTCACTTGCTAGGCTCCGACTCTGGTCATCTTCCTCACTATGCCATGACAGTCCTGGGTGAGGAGGAACAGAGGGGCAGATCTGAGAGCCAGGTCTGGTGGAGGGCAGACTTGGAAAGGGTGAGAAACAGGGCTAAGGGTGAAGGGACTCTGGGCTTTTAAGATGACCCTAGATCCTAGAGACATTGTCTCTGGAAATAGTGACTGCTGTGGGTTTTTTTTTCTGCTTCTGACTCAGGACTCTGGAAAAGGGGTTATCTGGTCCTGGCTCATTTTGTCTTCAGTTTTACAAGAGGAGTCAAAGGACATGTTTCTTAATCGGAAGGAACTCAGGCCAGGGGGCAGGAGCCCCTGGTCTCTGTTGGGGGCCTGGCTTGTCTCCACACACCCCTGGTAGGCCCCACAGGGCCTTCACCTTCCTCAGGTCTTTTCTGTCCTGTGCCCCATGCTGGCCCCTCCGTCCACTCCAGGCCTGGAGAGGAACAGGGAGTGGTTTTGGCGGTTGGCACAGGGGGAGCTGTTGATGGCACGAGGCCCTATCATCTGACAGCTGCCTGGCCTCTGGTAGGGAGGGCCCCACAGGGAGGGGCTGAGCTGTAGCAGCTCCCGAGGGTGGCCCACCGACACTGCTGTACCATCCTGGGCCGCCATAGGCCCAGCAATAAGGAGTGGAGCTGTCTAGGGGCCGTAAGGACTCCTAGGTTGGGGGAAGGCGCTGTGGAGGTACGTGAGGATTCCTGTTCACTGGTCCTCAGGAAAAGGTTCAGGATGCTTTTGAGACTTTAGTTTTGTGTGTGGTGTTGCAAAGGATGGACTAGCTTGAGGCACACCCAGCTGCGACGGGTGCCTGCCATCCTGCCTGCCATTATTACTTTTAGGGACCAGGAGGTTGTATGGCTTCATGACAAGGTTTATGGCAGATGCTGTGGCTTCGTGTTACAGACGAGGAAGCAGAAGCCTAAGATATCCCTTGGATGTCTCTGGATGCGTGTCATCCAGGCCTCTTAACCCCTGGCCTGGGGGGTACAGTGGGAGCCTCTGAATCATTACTTTTTAGCTGATGTTCTGGGTGTGTTTGCATTTTGTCCTAGGACTTCTGACCCCTGCACCCTTAGTCTGTGCCATATGGAGTCCATAAACTAGAGCCAAGCCAGAACAAGTAAGGTTGGACATCTAGAAGAGCCTTTGGCCCTAAGGGCATGTTTGACCTTGGTCTTAAGGAAGAAAGAGGTGGCGGCCACTTAGCTGTGTTTGATGGCATCTTGGTTTAGATTTTAGGTTAAAAAACTTAGTGTGTGATCAGGGAGTCTGTAGGTGGTCATGTGCCTTGTCTGGAGGGAGGAGGGAGGAGAAATGTCTCAGTAAAGGAGTGTAAGGAGGGCAAGGAGGAGAGCAGATTCCAGAAAGGCCTGCTGCTACAGAGGAGTGGAAAGCCCACTGTCAGGCTTCCAGACATCTGTTGTAGGTTGGGTGACCCACGGCTGCAGGGATGGTCCCCTGGCTGCCTGGGTCTTCGCTGTGTTCTGGGCAGGGGGAGGGAGAGAGCAGCCCAGGATACTAGCCTGTTTGTGAGGTGTTTCCTGCTCGGCCTCTCCAGGCAGTTTCCTCCAATGGAGCTGGTGCTCAGTGGAGGCTGCAGAGGCGAGAGCTGTGTCGCACTTTGTTTTGGAAAAATCCAAGTGGTGGGCAGGAAGGGGGAGGGGGAGGAAGGGGGTGTGGCTGCAGGTCC
>JADRCC010254835.1:0-14122 GCA_019843855.1 Hylomyscus alleni | reverse complement strand
AAAAAAAGGTTCGTGAGAAAAGAGTGGAAGGGGAAGGGGAAGTGAATGGAAACCTAAACACATTTTAGACATGTATGAAAATGTTATAACGAAACCCACTATAATATAAAATGAATATATGGTAACAAAAACTTTAAAAGTAAGAAAAGAAGGTAATTTCTCAAGATCATCCATGAGCAGCTAAGCGCATGGGTACATGACCCCTTGTGAGGGCTGGCTCTCAGTCTTCTGGAAAGGTTTCTATTCTCTAAATCTGCAGTACGGCTCTCTGGCACTTCCCTGAGTGTCACCACATGATGGTCCTCTGAGTTTCTGCAGACTGGAGCTTTTCCAACAGCAGGAATGGTTCTGATGACCAGCCAAGGCTAGATGATGAGGAACAGGTAGAAGCAGCTTTGGAGTCCAGCGTGTGTGTTGTCACCAGCATCTTAATCCAGTCGCCCTTGAGGTGCCCTGAATGTATGGGCAGCAGGACTCCCAGAAACACACAGTAACTACATCAGGAACAGTGCACAGGGTTTTGGGTTCTGTGCCTGCTGGGAGGGCTGGAAACTATCCAGAGCTGCTTCTAAGAAACTCCCACACTGTTATCTTGTTCCCTCAAGCACCTTCATTTCTAGCAAAACCACTCTCCTCTGGGGAAGCCTGGCCGACAAAACAGGTTAGCAAAGAAGAGTCATTTTAACTGTAAGCAAATGAAATGTTCCACATATATCTAACACACTGAATGGCAGGTCTAGGCAGAGCACATATAAAAGGTCTCCACCACTGGAATCTGATCCCTTCATCTCACTCAACCCCTGGGAACTTGACTTGGGAATGACTTACCACATAGGGATAAGTTAGTTTGCCAGTACAAAGTCAAAGCCAAAAATCTTTAATGGAATGAAGGAATTAAAAGTGATGTAACTAACCCATCTTGTAGAGATGAGTTAGTAAGATTTGAAAAAAAAAATCAATAAAGGAAGCTAAGTATATAGAAGAAGCCAGTTGAACCACTTATGGAAGAGAGAGATACATGTGAGCTAGTGTCTGAAGTATGTATTTCTCATTGGTGTGTGTGTGTGTGTGTGTGTGTGTGTGTGTGTGTGTGTGTGTGTGTGTGTGTACATATGCATTCTATACATATACATATGTGTAAATCCTAGCAAGAGGTTGCTGGGGGAGGTTGCATTTGGCCAATAAGAAATTCTGACAAATGGAAGCACAGGACCATTGACGTCAAGGAAGGGGTGTCTTCTAAAGGCCCCCTGGCCTCCTTCCACAGAGCTTTCTCCTAAGTTGTCTTCATTTCAGGCTTAGGTTTCCATAAACACTGCAGTTATTTATTTTATTTGCGTTTGAAATGTTAAACAAGTCCCGAAAGCAAAAGCTATGAGGGCGATGGGTAGCCTCTCCAGAGAAGAGCTGACCACAGGAATCTTCTGCGTGGGCTTGACAAGGCTGTCTCTCCCCAGCACATGTGGCTTCTGGGTCTCTGTGGAAGACCCCCCAGCATCTCTGCCCTGCCTCAGAGCCCTGACAACCCCCGGGCTATCTAGTCGCCTTCACTGTTGTCCAGAGACTCCTGTGGCTCTCTTGGAGGAGAGCTTCCCCTTGAGATGTTCTCTCTCCAGACAGCGAAATGGTTAATATCACAAACAACAGCAGCAGTACCAAGAGTGATGGATGGCATTCACTCAGTGCCCACTGGCATGAGGAGCTGCTGCACCCCGAGATGAGGCATGAACAGGCAGCAGTCTTAGCGCTTGTGTGGTAGATGCTTCCATTTTGCCCATCTTACAAGTGAGAAGCCCGAATCATGGAAAATTAAAATACATGATTATAAGAGACAAAGCAGACTCTAGGGGGGAAAAAGGATCATTAAAGAGCTTATTGGAAAAAACTATGTAATCAGGAGGGAGACTATTTCAATGTGGCATTTATTTTAAAACTTAAAAAAAAAAAAAAAAAAAAAGACTGGAGAGGGTGTAGAGGGTGTAAGAGTTTTTGTTAGCCGGGTGGTGGTGGCGCACGCCTTTAATCCCAGCACTTGGGAGGCAGAGGCAGTTGGATTTTTGAGTTCGAGGCCAGCCTGGTCTACAGAGTGAGTTCCAGGACAGCCAGGGCTCTATAGAGAAACCCTGTCTCAAAAAACCAAAAAAAAAAAAGAGTTTTTGTTGCTCTGGCAGAGAACCTGGGTTTAGTACCACGTAGCCACATTATGAGGCTCACAACCACCCATAACTCCAGTTCTATAGGTTCAGATGCCCTCTCCTGGCAGTCACAAATACTTGTGTGCACACACACACACACACACACTTAGGCACACAAACGTGCATGTACATTAAAATAAATAAATCTTTAAATATTTAAAAATTAACAAAATTGTAATAAAAAGTAAAAGAACAAAACTTCACAATTTAAAAACACATGGCTGAGATTTTAAATGAGGGCAGCTCAGCGGATTTGGCTCTAAACCACGTGGTGACAGCTTCTCAGCTCAGGCCACGCCACCTCTCTGAGCATTCACTGACGCCTATGGTATGCAATGTAAGACTGCTGCTGCCCTCTGTTTGCGTGATCTCTGTCATCCTTGGAGCCTGACATGGTGGGTGTTGTAACCCTCATTGACATGGGAAACTGACCCAGGCCAACTTCTTCTGCTCAGCCATTGTTTATGTCTACTTCTGTCTCCAACGGCCAACCCAAATTGAATCCCCAGCAGGACTTGAGCCCAAGTTCCCTGAGTCCTGTGCTCTCACCAGAAACTCAAAGCTGTCCCAGTCAGCTTACAGCCGGGCTATCTCTCCAGCTGGGAGAGTAATTTAACTGAAAGGAAAGCAGTAAAGACTGTCCCAGGTTGGTTTAGAGGCCATAGGGATGCTATACATGCAGCCAAATCTGTTCTGGACAAGTGTTCTTCATAATATCAGCCAAACCTAACCCTGAGACCCTCATGGCTCATCTGTCTAAAACTCCCAACTCTCCCCTTCCTCAGAGTCTATGTAGATACATAATAGACCCTCGGCTTTCAAAGTTGTCACCAGACTGCCCAGAGCTGCTTCATTCTTTAAGCCTCTCCACCCTATTCATTCTTAACACAACAACTCTGGACACGGGTGTGTGTAGTCACAAACAGACACAGCTTGCTTCCCAATCCCTGCCTCAGCTCTTCAGAAGAAAAAGGTAGCATTGGAAATGGGAGACAATGAGGAGTGGGGTAGAGACTTTAGAGTCAGAATCCAAATCATGAGGTAGGGCAGGGAGCTGCCAATGTTGACCTGCCAAAATTCACAATTGATTATGTAACATTCCGGGGTAGCTGGGGGGCAGCTAATACAGGCATCTAGGTGAGTATGGCCTCCTGGTTTACAGTGAGCAGCATTTGGGCACATTTGGAGGGAACCCTAAGTAGGGATGTAGGGTTAGTCAGACTTGGTCTCTAGCCATCCTGATTCTAAGAGTCTCAGTCGCCCAGGTCTAGACAATATGGCCTCTTTGCCACCCCTCTGACTCAGCTGTTATAGACACTCCCATTTCTAACTCTTCCCTCTCCAGAACATGGGTTTGGGGGTCAGACAATGGTAGCTTCAAATCCATTTATTCATTGTTTATTTATTGTCATTTATTCATGCACATGTTGTCTTCTCTCTCATTGAAACCGATTGTTTTTCAATAACTATATTCTGCTTAGGACTTTCCCCTCCCCCACCTTCTCCGAGATCCTCCCCACCTCTTTTCTTTTAATCTACACCCTTCCACCCAAACTCACTCCCTTTCTTTTTCCTCTCTCATTAGTACCACCAGACATCTGTAATATATAATAATAATATAAAATAAAACTAATCCTAGTCTCAAAGGTCATAATGGTGACTACACAAAAGGTCTGGTATCGTCCTCACAAAATTGATGTCTTTTGACCTCCTCCCTGGCTTCGTGTCCTTTACTATAACCTCATCAGAAACCTGGGGGAAACCTGGCATGACTAGTTAGACTTCGGAATTAATTTCAGAGATTTCCTGGAGGTGAGTCTAATAATGTTCCTGATCCTGGGTTCTAAAGAGAGTCTGATGGCCAAGGTGACTGTGAGATGCCTTGAAATATATGACTAGGCAAAGAACAGGGAACAAGGAGAGTCCAGTTGAGATGAGGTATCCTAGCTTCAAAGGCAGCAACGGAAAGAAAGATCACTCATTTGTATCTACACCTCAACATACTCTGCAGGTTTTGGTACCATCTTCACCTACTGGGGAAGCAATGAATGGAATGAATTTGGAAAACATGTCAGATGAGACAGTGACGGTAAACACCCTTTGCAGACACTTTCCCTCATGCTGGGGTCCCCTGGTCTACACAGCACACTGTCCGGAGCTGATTTCCTCTGTGTCCAGCTCTAGCACCTCCCTGTTTCTGCCCATTCCATTGTGGGCACTCCTGCTACCCAAGTGGTTTGTCCATTAGGCCGTTTCCCTCCGGCTTTATGTTTTTAGCTCTTCACCAATCCCACCTTTGTGGAACCCAATAACTATCTAGCCCTGCCTGTAGAGTCAAGACCCTCCCACACACTGGTGCTTTTCCACCATCTTCAGGTGCTGTCAGCAAGGGCTTCCGCCTCTCCTCCCAAGCCAGGCCCTCCAGCCTAAGCACATAGTATGTCTTCTATTGACTTTCTTCTCTTTTTCAGTGCATTCCCCATCTTCAGCTGAGCCTTGTCTCACTCTCCTGGAGACATGCGAGCATTCTCTTAGCCCACGTGCAACATCTCTTCCTCCTGCAGCAGAAATTGTGTTAACGAGATTCTGAAAAGCTGCAGGCCCATCAGCAGCCAAGCTTCTCCTGCTCCCTTCAGGAGTCAGTGGAGTATGGTCCCTTTGAAGATCCTGGATCCCATGGAGGACAGAAATTGAACATCTGGTGCTGAAGCATAGCTGAAGGTTGAAGACGCTCAAATTCATTTTTTCATTCTAGCTGTTGCCTGGAAGACAAGTTTCCAGGTGCCTTCTACTCTTCTTAGAGTCATTACCAGCACCCCCATCCTTTTCAGTTGTAAAACGGAATTTTTTTCATTAGGAACTAGGCTCAGATCATCAATGCTCTTCATGTAGCTGGGAGAGCTAGAAGCAACCCGAACTTTGCATCTGTTCTAGGGGTTGACTGGGCAGTAAATACAAAACCTTATTCGAATGCAAGGACTCCACACTTTGGCTACTTTGTGTTTGCTTAAAAGCAATGCAATTCTTTCTTTCCATCGGCCAAGAATCCAAACAGGAAAACCTGAAGTCAGGTTTATCTGCTTGGCTTTAGTTCATAAATAATTTAGTTAGATTTGGTTCATAAATAATTTTAATTTTTATTTATCCTCTCAACGAATAGACTCTAGCTGGAAATATAGAGCTCCTGCTTTTCCTTGAAGTACAATGTATCTCTGCTTCTTTCTGGTTTATGAGTGTGTAAATATTGCTCCTTTGTATCTCCCTGTCAATGGCTTGAGGGCAGTTTATCTGAAGTACATTCGTATCTTTCATGCTATCTCACATACATGTCTTAAAATATTGCTTACTTGGCAGAGTGAATGAAAAGTGGTAAATATTAGAAAGAATAACCTGTGACTGCTAGGTTACACAAAGTAGCCAAAATGTGGAGTCCTTGCATGCGAATAAGGTTTTGTATTTACTGCCCTGTCAACCCCTAGAACAGATGCAAAGTTCGGATTGCTTCTAGCTCTCCCAGGTGAATGAAAGTGGTAAATATTAGAAAGAATAACCTGTTCACCAGCATTATGAATCTTACTGGCCACCTCCCTCCGTATACTCCAGAAATATAGCCAAACATTCATTGTACTTCCATGGCCATTTTCAGTCAGTAAAAGTAAAATAGAATTGTGTTTCTGGATTCCACCGGTATCTAGGAGAAATGTTAGAAGCCTGCTGTATGAATCCAGGCTCTCCAAACTCAAAGGAACCAAGCTGAGTCTGGAGGATGGCCATCACATGCCCTGCTGAGACTCAGTCTCCACTGCATTCCATAATATAAATAACTGCTAAGGAGGCTTTAGAGATGAGGAGACAGAGAATGGACTTCTTAAGG
This sequence comes from Hylomyscus alleni, assembly GCA_019843855.1. Taxonomy (NCBI): domain Eukaryota; kingdom Metazoa; phylum Chordata; class Mammalia; order Rodentia; family Muridae; genus Hylomyscus; species Hylomyscus alleni. The sequence goes on along the minus strand of JADRCC010254835.1, from coordinate 8,053 downwards.
CTCCACCACAGTTAACTCCAATAAACACGAAGCGTCCGCCAAATGACCCACAGAGAACAGTCCGGTACTGAGAGTCTTCCTGCCATGTTTGTCAGAAACTGGGGCAATATTGGACTAGCTTTTGGTCTTATGCTGGAGAAGCCAATCTGTTTATCTAAGGGGTAATTGTGTATGGAATGCTTGGGTCACAGTTGCGTTTTTTAATTTCTTGTTTCTTCTCCCCTTATTTATTACGAGTGTCAAGGCCTCCAGACAAGGCTTCTTTGGTGCTTAGAACTACTGGGCCATGAGGCCTAAATTTGTGTCTGATTTTCTTGCCCAACCAACCAATCCCTAGCCCCACCTTCCCCAAACCACTGTTCTTCATCGTTCTTCGGAAAGAACTCAGCGGCCCAGTGAACAGCTGTTTCCAGGGGACTGGCCAAGTGGAAACTGGGACAGAGCCCAGACTGCTTTCTTGTATGCACTCAGATGGTGGGCCTCTGGCAAATCCAACTGTTACTCGCCAGTGCACCCCCAACTGGAGCACTCTCACCTGGAGCATCTCAAGGGTCACCCTAGAACACCATCTTCAGCACCCATTCACGTTATTCTGTTAAGTAACCAAGACACCTATGCTACACCTAACCAGGCCTACCCTTTCATTTCATGGCAGAGAAGAGGCATCTCTTGTTCTAGGCACATACCATTAGCTTACATACCTTTCTCCTCTTCCTACAAGAATGCCTTTCCTCTCTCTCAGCAAAGTGTTCAATCCATGAGGTGATCTGAAGACGAACCTCCCCCACAAAGGCAGAGTAAGAACTTGAATAGACGAGCAGGATCCATGCCCACGGGGGCTCTTATTCGCACACAGATGGAGAAACAAAGCAGAAGAGAACATTGTCTTAAATATTTTCTTCCTTTAACTTTGCCTTTGGTTGCTATTTTCGACTTCTTCACTCTGAATATAAATATCCTTAAGTATTATTCCCCAAAGAAGGTAGAAAAAGAAATGAGAGAAGAAAAGAACAAAGAGGAAAAAAAAGGAAGAAGGGAAGAGAGGGAGGGAAGGAAAGAGAAGGAAAGAAGTGGAGAGATGGAGGGAGGGAAGGAAGAAGGGAGGAACAGCCCCAGGCAGATTCTACTTCTGCACGTATAGCCATCCCCTGAACATCACCAGTGAACGACGTAAGATGGAGTTTTTGCCAAATTTCAGGCTCACTGTGCTCACCCCTGCCAGTGCGTCCCTCTGCTTTTATGGCTACCCACCAGAGGTTTTCAACCTGTGTGTCACAACTTCTTTGGGAGGTCGCATATCAGATATTTGTATTACAATTCATAACAGTAGCAAAATTACTGAAGAAATGACAAAATAATTTTATGGTTAGGGGGTCACAGTATTAGGAAGGTTGAGAGTCACTGCTACACCCAGTAGATTCATGGACCCCAAAGGAAAATTTGTGCTACCTTAAACTTCCCTGTTAATGCCCTGTCAATGTAATCAGTAACTAAATCCCTTCTCGCCTGCCTCTTAGATGGCTCACCAAATTTCCTCAAGGGTAGGGGGTGAGGTGCTAGGGACTGAGCCCAAGACCTTGCTCAGACTCGGTAACCACTCCACCACCGAATTAGATCTTCAGCTCCTTTTCCTTTATGATCTTGAGACAGGGTCCCATTAGGTCTCCACTTAACCTTGAACTGCCAAGCCTCCTGCTCCAGCTGCAGGACAGCTAGGATGACAGATTTACATCTCCAGATTTGAACCACCCTTTTTATTACTCTGCAGAAACTCACGCCTTTTTGTGTGAATAAAGCCTCTAAATTCTGTTCCTCCAAAGAGAATGTTCTGAAAGCATAAATCTAGTACTACCTATAGGCTGCTTAACCTCATCACTACTCTTCAGGTCCTCTGGAAAAAACCTTAACAACAACCTAACAGTCAGACCACTATGGGAATGGGTCCCTGTATGCACCCCAGGTTCTCACCAGAACCTCATTTTTCTTCCGTACCAGATTCTTCCAAACCCTTCAACCTGCTGTGCCCTTTTGTGCCTGATACCTCAGGGCTTCACAAATGAAGTTTGTCTCCCATGAGTGTGCCACCTCCACTGTCTCTAAGACCATCTTAGCTTACAAGCATGACTTCATCTTTAAAGATCAGCCAAACCTCCATGTGCCAGACTTGAGGGATGCTATTTTGTGACACGTAACAGTTCACACCTTCTTCATGAACACGAAATTTTGTTATAAAATTGTGTGCATGTGTGTGTGTGTCCATGTGCACGTGGTGTGTGTGTGTGTGTGTGTGTGTGTGTGTGTGTGTGTGTACTCCAAATTCAATACCATCTTTTATTTTTCCCTCTGGGTCTATTCATGGCTAGCCCAAAGTTTGCTACCCAGTAGGTTTGAAACTCAAAATAGATATCTGTTAAGAAAAGAGACAACCGGAAAGGGAGAAACTGAAAAGATCCACAAAACAGAGCTCATGATGTGCTATGGCTTGGGAAATAAATTATTCAGAAAACATAAAAATGAGCAGGTGGTACAGCCTCAGTAATTAGCATAGAATTCCTATGCAATTCTGTGAAGAAAGGGCAGTGGACTAGAGGAGATATTTAGTGCAGACCCACAATTGTGAGTGAATGCTAGCAGCCTACAGTACAGCTGAACTGGGGGATTGCTAACTGCTTAGTTAACTGCATGCAATTGAACTCAGCCATTGATTTTTTTTTTTTCAAGTAGGAAGAGACTTTGTCCTTGTGGCTTGGTGAAAGTGGAATTAATTCTAAATGGAAACTAAAAGGACATAAAGCTAAGTATACCGTGAAGATCTTTCTAACAATAAATCTACTTGGATATGGACTGTGTCAAGGCATAGGAGTCTGTTCTACAGATTGCTAGTTCTGTGACCTTGAAGAAGTTACTTAACCTCTCTGAGCTTCAGTTCCCTTGTTGAAAAATGGCTGTGATAGTGGCACATGTCTGAATATAAATAGCATGATGAAATGTCCTCAGTGTACAATGGGCAGTAGATCCATATTGGCTTTTTATTAGTGATTGTTAGTGCTTTATTATTGAACCATTAGGAGCAAAGGTAGAATATTGGGCACATAGATACCTTCTCATTTTACCTTCTCTCTACTCTGATAGATATTTGTGTATCTAATTGCCACGTGGACTATCCCTTTTTGTGGGAATGGTCCAATATGTTCTACCTGATTATTTTGAGCTATTAATTTTCATTTTGTGTGTATGTGTGCCTACAGGTATATATGTGTATCACATGTGTGCCTGATGACTGTGAAGTCCAGAGAGGGCATTGAATCATCCGGAACCTGGATTGTAGATAGCTCTGAGCCACCATGTAGTTGCTGGGAATCAAATCTAGGTCCAATGCAAGATCTACCATAGTGCCATCTCTCCAGCTCCACGTTTTACTTTAATAAACTCCTGAGACCTTGTAACTAGAGAAGTATTTTTTTTTTTGTCTAGGTTGATTTGAAAGATGTGATCTCTTTAAGCATCAGAGGCTTGATTGGATATCACATCTAAAAATTTGTGGTCCTACTGCATTTATATGATGCAGTCTGATTTATCCATCCTTTCTTCCAGGTACAAAATCAACTGGAATGACTGGTATGTGGATTACTTATTTCCTTGCAGTGATGGAATACCTAACTAAGAGAACATAAGGAAAGAAAGGGTTTGCTCTCTCCTAGTTTGAGGGTCCTGTCCAATGTTGGATGCAGTCTTGGTGGCAGATTTGCTCAGCTGACATACCTCTTTCACAGCACCAAGCAGAAAGCAGACAGGAAGTCAGCTTGGGCTATAAAACCTTAAGCCCATTCTCAGTGACCCAGTTCTTCTAACCAAGCTCTGCCTCCTAAAGGTTTTATGATGTTCCAATGAGGAACAAAGTGTTTACATACTTAAGCCTGAGAGGAATAGTTCACAATCAAACCACAACAAGTAGCAACTATGTGCCACACAATAGCTAGTTGTTGGAGACGGACAATCAAGGCTTTGACCACATGGAACTTGCAGTCCAGTGATTCCAAAGTCCTGGTGCATTAAGGAGTTGTGTGCAACTCAAGCTACCATGACAGACTTCAGATGTTGATCTTTGTGTTTCTCCTGTTGGCTAACCATTAGCTTATCTTGTCTAGGAAAGAAAGAATGTGTAGGTTAAAGAGTACAATGGATCTTCTTTGTGTTTGATGCTTCAAGTTCCACAACTTGAGGTGCCTCCCACACTAGCTCTGAGTTGTTTTTCTTTTTTCTTTTCTCTTTTATTTAACTTTTTTATGGATTCCTTGTGAGTTTCACATTTCGGTTTTTACCCATCACTTTTCTGACCACTCATTTCTTTAAACTAGCACAATAAGATAGTGCAGGCTCATCTTGTATGGTGTGCCTTCCACTGCCATCAGCATGGTTCCTCTTCTGGAGAAATGATACTTAGAGACCAAGGTCTTAGACTTGATGGGCTCATACTTACTGTTTTCATTATCGTCTGTGAACACAACTCTACATTAAGATAGATATACATATACCTAGATATATATATTTCAGTGCAAGTCAGTAATTGTTTTCCTGGTATTTTGTTCTCTTCCAATCTCTTTGAAAAAGCAGATATTTTCATTAAAAACTCAAACAAGAGGTTTATAGTGATGGATCTGTAGATAAAGTACTGGTTGGGCAAGCATGACTGAGTTTGGGACTCCAGTACCCATGTGTAAAAGCTTGGTGTGGTGGAATGCACCTGTAACCCCTCTCCTGGGAGATGGAGACAAGTGCATCCCAAAGGCTCACTGGCAAGCCATTTGAGTTCCGGGTTCAGTGAGAGACCCTGTCACCAAAAATACGGTGAACAGTGACATAAGAAGATAACCAACATTAACCTCTGGTCTCCACAGGCACACCTACAGGCAAGCATACCAACATGCTCATGTACACTCACATGTGCATGCCCTCTCTACACATATAAGGTCAAACGAGGAGGTAACCTAGATGGAAGGACTCTCAACCCTGGGCTTTATATCTGGGAATATAAAGAAAAGCATTGGACAGTATCAACATTATCTTTTAAATCTCCTTAACAACCACTTTAAATAAATTGAGGAGCACCCAATAAAATGGTGCAGACATTTCTCTTTCTCACTTACTTTGTGACTAGGACTCAGATAATTGGCAGATTCCTTCTGAAAGATAATCATTATCCTGAATGTTTCCTCATCCATCAATTAGTATCGCTTCCCCTCTTTCCCTCCATCTTCTCTTCTCTTTCCTTCTACTATTGCTTCTTCTCCTCCTCCTCCTCATCCTCTTCCTTTGAAGAGGATGCTGTTATTTGAAAACATCTAACCCAGAATTTCTATATTGGCATATTTTACTTGATTCATTGAAATCATTTACAAATAAACCTTCCAGGGAAAATTTTATTGCTTGGAACCCATGATGGTTGAGTTCCCCTATTTGTGGTGATCTGGTAGCATAAGGAGAATGATTGCCCTTGAAGAGAGATATTTGTGTGTTGGGGAGGGGGTGCTTGAAGGATGAGATAAGAACCTCACAGTCCTGTGGTAAATGTGTTTCTCTTTCCACACCTCAGTAACTCAAGGAATATACAGGAATCCTGGAAAGGTGGGAGTAGAAAATATGAATAGTTTTCTCCTGTTGTGAAAGCAATGGCCTTGGGTTTTTTGTTTGTTTGTTTGTTTGTTTGTTTGTTTTGTGTTACATTGCAAGAACTATAAGTGACAGCACAGGCAAAATGGGCCATCTCTTTTTTTTAATCTCCTTTATTCCTGAAACCACGCAGAAGCAAAGGAGTGTTGTTGTTAGGTTCCAGAACCAGTCAATAAGTTTCTTCGTTCTTCTTCCTGAAGACACTGAGCTTCTGATAAATCTCTAAAGAACCCCACCTTCACAGTAGACAAGATACACAATTTAGAAAATTGTACTAACAATCCAAATGGTGTTATACCTCCCTCAATTCATGCTCTGATACAAACACAAAATTCTAGTGGCACAAATAAGTACTGAACCCCCACCAGAAACTTCAGACATTTGACTCTCCTGGCTAATGGAAAGAAGATGTGTCAATTCCAAGACTAGGTGTCAAAAGCCACATGCTCTAGGATAGCTTTCTTGGGATTTCCCCATTTGCTCTGAGAACCTATGTAGTCCAATCCTAGGAACAGGCTGAAAAACATGTGGAGTTACAGTGCTTCAGCCAAGACTAGCATGTTCAGCTAAACTCCAGAACCCTTCACATGTATAAGCAAAGGCAGCTTGCAAGGATAGCTCAGCTCTACAGATGTGTGGGAAATAAATGCTTATTGTCATATGACACAGAGTGTGTGTGGTTGGTTGCTTGCTACACATCTTTGACAAACGATCACAGAGCTAAAACTTAAAGCTCTTTAGAAGCTCCTAAGAATGACAATGTGTTTTATTTACAGAGTGTTCTGGGACTTTCTACTTTGCAGTGTAGACTGCTGAGCTTTTGTTACATTGTTGAGCTTTTGTGATCAACCTATGAAATATTTGGGGGAAATATCATTTCTCTTTTCCACCTGACATCACTGAAGGACAAAAAAGGGAAACCAGTTTGTCCATAGCAACAAAGTTAAAGGGAAATGGGAGATGCCCTCATTATCTTCATCAAATGAGAGGTGGTAGGTATGGGAACAGTGAACAGATGGACATAAATCATATAATCGGAAGTTTGATAAATCTTTGGGTGGCTGAAAACTCTTGGCTATTCATTGAATGGACTAGATTTCTCTAGAAAAGAAGAAGTCAGGGGCAAGGGGGTGATAAGTAACCTTTGAAAAAAAGAGGAATGCTATGAAGATAAGCCTCTGAGCTCTGTATTGTTACAAGGACAATACATGTGTAACTTAACTGGTGTTTGCAATATGCATGGAAATCTGTTAGCAATCTCATAGGCATTATCTCACTACCTTCATAATAACACCATGAATAACATCATATCATAACAGTGTCGCACGTGATGTGAAATAACTCAAACCCTGGAAATTAAGCAATAACCTGCCAAACTCCACATAGAAAGAACTTAACGCTACACAGAGGTCCAAATCTATTTGATTCTTGCATTGGCACCCCTGTCTTGGGTTGCAACTAAAATCCATGGAGATGGAAGTCATTCCAAATAAGCTGAGAGACAGAAGCAAGTAACAGCGCCAGAGTGAAGAGCGGCTGGAAACTGCCCAGTGCTCTGATGACAATGAACTTCAGAGGGAACTAATTTTCTACCCAAGTATTGATGTTCAATGATACTATCAGAAAGCCTGTGGCTCATGCATTATGAGCGCCCAAAGAAAAACAAAAAGGCAAGCATTTACCTACTACTTCTTTCTCTCTGCTCTTTGTTATAACTCTCAGCATATAACATCACCCAGCAGTGCTTTTTCCCCACTTTAACAAAGCCATAGTTTGAACCATGAAGTGCGATAGAAAGAGCCTATGCCTCAAAGTTAACATCCCTAGCTGCAAACTCCAGCCTGGAATAAGAGAAGCACTTCTTGAAACTTGTAGGACAATGGGATGTACCTTACAGGATCCTAGAGGAACTAAAAGAGACCTGAGGTGCAAAGCTTGGTAAGTGTCTGGGCCATTGAAGTTGTCAATAAATGTGCCTCCCTTCCTAAGCTACTTGCATGGGAAGCCAGCCTTCCTTGTAAGAAGCTATTGTAGTTTGAATATGAAGTGTCTTCCATAGGCTCATAGGCTTAAACAGTAGCTGTAGCCCTGTTTGGGGCAGATGTGGAACGTTTACTAGGAAGGGCTTTACTAGAGGAAGTGGGTCACTGGGGGTGGGCCTTGAGGCTTTATAGCCTAGCCCCACTTCCTGTTCTCAGCTTCCTATAACAGCCTCTTGCTCCTGCCACTATGCATTCTCTATGTGCTACGGTGGCTTGCCTGCAGCCATGGATTGTATCCCTCTGGAACTGTAAGCCAAGATCTTTTCTCTCTTACTTATCTTTGTCAGGGTTTTCTGTCAGAGAGATAAGAAAGTAACTAGGACACAGTGGGAAAAAAAAAA
>JADRCC010254834.1:0-43174 GCA_019843855.1 Hylomyscus alleni | reverse complement strand
AGAGAGAGAGAGAGAGAGAGAGAGAGAGAGAGAGAGAGAGAGAGAAGGCCTGTTGTGAGTTTTCATATGGTAAAGCCCAGGCTTGATGACATATGTCCTCTAACATAGCTACATATCCCAGTCCTTCCCAGGCAGTTCCACTAACTAGGGATCCAAGATTCAAAAATGTAAGCCTGTGGAGACTACTGTCATTCAAATCATCACTCTTCTTAAACGATTTACATATTTTGAAAGCTAGATGTCCTTTAGCTATCATTGATGAACAAACATTTCTGTAAATCATTTGTACATCTAGCATAGTAATTGTGGTGCAGGAAACATAAAAACAATTTACAAGCCATGTTCTAGTGTCTTCAAAATGCCTTCATTATACTTCAGATACACTGACACTAATGCAAAGTAATAATACATATCACTCAAGGAATATAATCTTATTTTGAAAAAAATTAGAAATAAAGATTTTTAATTATCTTATTTTACTCCTTATCAATCACATCTAAGAAATGACAATAAAGTTCAGTCCTTTGTTATTGTTAATAAAGACATTCAGTGCCTAATGTCTACATATGTTTTTCAGTTATATCTGAACAGGTATAGCATCACAATATTAACATCTGACAAGAAATATGGAATATGTAACAAGTTGATTAAATGCATATTTTAATATACATTAATCACACTTAATTCATCATGTTTTCAAATAAAACACTATAAACTTCTTCTGCTGTCATAAAATTCAGTCAGATTGCCAATGTAATAAATGCATGTTATATAAACACTATTAAATACTTGATAAATGCATCAGGTCACAATTTTTCATGGCCTACCTTATCAGAAAATAAATTGAGCTGAGAAAATTTTAATATATTAACTTAAAAATGTCTTAGCTTAGTTAGTAAAATGGTTCTATGGAACTTTTTAAGAGTATTTCAATTGTTGTAATGCAAATTTATACCCAAGTAGCTATGTATTTTAAAGAACCATGGTGGGGAGAGCATGTGCTGAGTGAGTGGACCGGGGGGAGCACAGACATGCCACTTAAGCAAACCCTACCACACATCAAACTGGGAGGACGGAAACTAAAGACAAAGCGGAATGGTAATCTCCAGATACTTAATGAAGGTATGTCGAATACATGGCATCCTCCCGGGCTGCTACTTGTCCTTCCTCCTGTGCCCTAGTTTCTCTCGTTTCTCTCTTTCTTCCCTCACCTTTTTTCCTTTCTACCATCTCCCTCTCTAGGTATCTAAATAAATTTGTGTTCAGTCACTTTCATACAGAGAACATTAAGACCACTCAAAAACAAAGACTATAAAGATGATACCCGTTCACTTGAATCATCTGAGGAAAATAACTATAACAGGTGACAACCAACCCTGAGGCAAGGGGATGTTCAGGTTTCTAGAACTGATTTATGATAATATTCCACAATTTCTGAGGTATGATAACAAACCAAAGGCCCAGGAGCTGATAGAAATAAGCATAACTGCTTTTGAAGATATTCAGATAATGAACTATACGATAAATATTTAAAATTATTTTTTAGAAATATTCTTAGATAACTATAGTAATCCTTCAGCAAAATGAGGAAACTTGTGCAAAGAGTATGTCAGCAATAAAACAAAACCACTCAAAATTAAAGTATAAAATCAAAGTGTTTCCCAGGAAGGTATAATCACAGATCTGAGAAAGCAGAAGATATAATCAGCAAAATAAAAATGGTGGTCAACTGAAACTTCCTAGTGTGAGACAGAAAGACAATAATAAATGGACATGAATATGACCTAAAATGCAGCATCCTAACACACCATTTATTTAGAAAAAGACCTAGGGAAAAAAACATCAGAAGGATTACTTGAAGTAATACTGTCCCAAAGTCCCTAATGTTTATGATAGAATACCAATCATTACCAGCTACATCTTGAGGACCAGTGTCCAGATCCCACAAAACCACACCAAAAGTCAGGTAGCTCACACTTGCTATCCAAGTAATAGAATGGAAGAGCTAAGAGGGTGCTTGAGACTTGCAGGCCAGCCACCCAGGTTAATTTGTGATCTCCAGACTCAGTAAGAGCTCTTGAATGGAAAGAGATAAAGCAGAGAGTAACACAGAAAGGCAGCACACATGAACTTCAGGCGTCTAGTGGATGCATTACCTGTTCACATACACATGGACACTGCACAATAGAGTCACGTGCAAAAAAACAACTGACCAAAATAGATCAATAAATCTAAGAATCAATAGTGTCTAAGAATGTTAGAATAAATTCAAAGAAACACTCAATGAAAAACATTTGAAGGATACAGAATATTTCTATCATCAGGAAAATTGAAATAATTCTTCATGCACAAGAGTGCCCTCTGATTTCTCTGAGGCACCATGTACATCAGAATGTAGAAGGAGGGTGTATCATCAGGGCTGATTAATTACCTGCTGACAGCTCTAGATCTGACAAAACATTTCTCTGAAACAAAAGAGAGATTAATACATTTAAAGATAAATTTGATGTTAATTGAGCAGTATAACAAGAGAGTCCTTGTGGCTGAAATAAAAGGGTCACAGTTAATTCATGAGCATATGTTGAATAAGAATGTGAATAATGGTAAGCCCACAGGTAACTGTAAAATTAAGCTCCTTTTCTTATACTTCATATTTTTACTCATATTTAATCCTATATGGGTTTAAATAGAATCACTTTATAAGATGCAAAGTGGTATTGATAAAGAAGCTCTTTGTAATGACCACAAGCCTAAGAGTATGCTGAACAGAAAAGATGGTTTTCATGGAATACTTATCTAGACTACTAATAGTTTAGTGTGGACTTCATTAGCTAACATTAAAAATTACTGCAGTATTAAACATAAGTCTAAAATATTTAAAAATAAATTAATTATGAAATATAAATCAAAAACACCCACAAAGAAGTTGTAAATGAACAATACAAAAAGAACAGAAAAATGGAAACAAACAGTAGTTGTAAAAATAACAGCTGATTTGCAACTGTATTGGTCAAGTAAATGTATATTTAGCTAGCTAAAGAAAGATATTAACCAAAGTAAAATACAAGATGATTATACTCAGTTGTATGGTCCCTACAAAAGAACATTTTGGATCCAGAGACTAAAGGCAACTGATTAAAGAATAGGAAATGATATTATAGATATCTAATGATATTTAAAATTATCTTCCTAAATTAAAAGAAATAGACATTTTAGCACCATACAAAGTATGCTTTAGTCTAAATTATGACTGTAGACAATAATGAAATTATCTTTCAGAAAGTGTAAATTCATCACAAAGTCAATTAAGACATATAAGCATACAACAGAGATCTAAAATATGACAAAAAATGACAAGCTGAAGGTTAAACCAACTCAAAGCTGATGGCTGGAGAATTAAATGCTTAGTAGTGAATAGAATGGTATACAAAAGATATCAAAAGATTAATTGAAGAAAAACTACATATACACAGACTTAGCAAATATACATGAAAACACTATACACAATAGCAGTATAACTTTCATTTTGGCTGAATACATGTGGCATTTTGATTAAGTAGACTGTCTACAAGATGGATAACATTCAGTCCATAACATGACTAATGTTTACTACTGCCATCCAGCTATATGGTGAGAAAAATAAAATTGTAGAGCATTGTTGTATGAAAACATGTTTTTTGGCAAGAGGAAGATCAAATTTGACTTCACAGGCAAGGAAAATTCAAAGGCAACTATAATTCCTAGAGAAGTTAGCACCATTACAATGTAAATAGTCTTTGCACCAAAATAGCAAGAAAGATGTTTGCCTGGCAAGATTCTACCCAATGATGGCTCAATTTTGTAAACAAACAAGCAAAATACAAATGTACATGAAAGGAGAAAACCTAATCTGAGATTGTTGCTGCTTGACAACAACCACTTTGGTGTTTCCTTAAATCTAAATAAAACTCTGGGCCAAAAAAAGCTAGGCTGAATCTCAGATGGCAAGAAAGACCAGCGGCAACATCGATGTAGTATTAGTTTCACAAATAAGAAAGATACTATTATAAGGACGTAATGGAGTCTTAGACCACAGTTACAGAGACCAAGATTCTGTGTGTTCTGTGTGAAGCTGCGAAAGAGAAGCCGCAATGGAAGGTCTAGAATTTTAAAGATTCTCAACCCACACGAAGAACACCAAAAAGACTGACTATAAGGAGTGGAGTTATTCTCTAAAAGAGAGCTATGCATATTGCAAGCAGGAGAATCAGAGGAAATTAGGAAATGGCTTGTCTAAAAAGTTTGGAGACAAGATGATTCCCATTAGAAGCCTCAGATGCAAGCCATGGATCTTTAGATTTCCTACTTAGGTTTCTAAGTTTAGATATTGTTTTCATTTGGTCTTGTTTGTTTTTTGTTTTTTGTTTGTTTGTTTTGGTTCATTCTGCATTTAAATGGTGGTACATACTCTGTGCCACTGTTAATAGAAATAAGTAATTTATTTTTTTGTTCTACTCTGAGAGATTCAAAGCTAAGACATTGCCTAATTCTCAGGAACTAAGAGTTTTTGAGCAATGTTGAAACTCTTAATATACAAGGGAGTATTTTCAAGGAAGACTAAACAGATTTTATTCTATGAGATGGAGATGTATAGCCCATATAAAAGCAGGGTCTATTACTACATCAACTTGTCAAACTTCAGCTTATATAGATCAAGATTTTTCTCCTGTATATTATTACCCTAACCTCTTTGGTAACCTATTTCCCCTGGGAGCTTTGTGTGGTATTTTTAAAGCTGTTTTTTTAAAGCTATGGGAACTTAAATCCTAAGTGTGTGCTTCCTTAGAGGGAAAACTATGCAGCTTTTCAGACTCATTACTTCAAGGGGTCTCTTTCTTTCTAGGTATCTCAAATTCATGAGGCTAACTAAAAGTACTTGTGAGGATCACAAAATATTTATGAAGTTGAGGTTGCTAGTGCCAGAACAAGGAAGGATTGTACATAGTATTTCAGATTGTCAGAAGACATGGTAGAAAAGTTGAGATAAACAGACAAGCATTCATTGACGTCCTTTAATTTACTTAAATATTGATGATTACAAATGCTTGCTATCAACTGTTCTGTTAGTATTTTAGTCGGGAGGTACAATTCCTGTAAATCCATGCAACTTCAACTGCATTCATCAAAGAAGTTATTTTAACAATACTCAACTAAAGCCAATGATTGAGTGTATTAATACTCCCTGATTCTTCCTTTTTTAAGTGTTTTGGTATTGACAGTGTTGCCTTAGGAATGTTTTAGCAACGGTAATGTTGAATTGTAGATATATTTAACTTGAGTTTAAAAGGACAAATTTACACAGAACTTATCTCTTGTGTGAATGACAAACTTGTCATTAGGTTTTCAGTCTACATATGGGTTTCAGAAATCCTTTGGCTTCTAGTCTTCACACACAGGGTTTTGTGGTATACTCTGGCATGATCACATCCTGTGGTGCATGGAGGAGGGACATGGGGAGAAAAAGAGAAATAAATGTAGCCAAAAACCAATTGGCGAAAATTCTTCCCAACATCAAATACATAAAATGCATTCCTTATCCACACCTAGTCAAAACAGAAATTCTTCCTGCAGTGCAAGGCATTACAATTGCTCTGTGTGATTTTTGATAGAAAAATTTCACAACTACTACAGTATTTGTTCATAGGGCCCAAACCTGAAGCCAGGTGGAAAGAGCATATACTTTTGTGTGTGTCTTAACCTATTTTAAAGATTCCAACTACTGAATATAAAAGATTAAATTTAATAGGAAGATTAAGTGTAATAGGAAGAATTAGGCCATTGTCCTTGCCCCTAAATAGATAAAAATACTATCAAATTGATATGTATTGATTCACCTGAAGAATCTATCAGAAAGCATGCAGCCCAAACAGAAGGAGAATATAAGAGGATTGCATTTGTCTACATGCAGACTACTAGTTAGACCTGCACCATTTCTTGAAGATGCTTTCTTTTACCCATTGTTTGGTTTTGGCTTATTTGTCAAAGATCAAGTGTCCATAGATGTGTGGGTTTACTTCTGGGTCTTAAATTCTATTTACCTGTCTGCATTGGCACCAATACCATGAGGTTTTTATTACTATTGCTCTGTAGTACAGCTTGAGGTCAGGGATGCTGATTCCCCCAGAAGTTCTTTTATAGTTGAGAATTGTTTTTGCTATCCTAGGTTTTTTGTTTTTCCATATGAAGTTGAGAATTTCTGTTTTTATCTCTGTAAAGAACTGAGTTGGAATTTTGATGGGGAAAACATTGAATCTAGTGATTGTGTACTGGCTTATTTTGTGTGTCAACTTGACACAGGCTGGAGTTATCACAGAGAAAGGAGCTTCAGTTGGCTAAGTGCGTCCATGAGATCCAGTTGTGGGGCATTTTATGAGTTAGTGATCAAGAGGGGTGCCCCTTGTGGGTGGACCATCTATAGACTGGGAGTCTTGAGTTCTAGAAGAAGCAAGCTGAACAAGCCACTGGAAGCAAGGCAGTAAGGAGCATCCCTCCATGGCCTCTGCATCAGCTCCTGCTTCCTCACTTGCCTGAGTTCTAGTCCTGTGGAAGTGTAAGCTGGATAACCCTTTCCTCCCAACACAGAAGTGTAAGCTGAATAAACCTTTCCTCCCAACGTGCTTCTTGGTCATGATGTTTTGTGCAGGAATAGAAACTAAGACAGATTGCTTTTGGTAAGATGGACATTTTTACTATGTTATTCCTACTGATCCATGCGGTTGGGAGATCATTCCATGTTCTGATGTCTTCTTTGATTTCTTTCTTCAAGGACTTGAAGTTCTTCCCATAGAGCTCTTTCACTTGCTTTCTTAGAGTTACGCCAAGATATATTATATTATTTGTAACTATTGTGAGAGCTGTTGTTTCACTAATTTCTCTCTCAGCCTGTTTATCCTTTGTACAGAGAAGGGTACTGATTTGTTTGAGTTAATTTTATATCCAGCCACTTTGCTGAAGTTGTTTATAAGATGCAGTTACCCAGTAGACTTATTGGCCTCACTTAAGTATAATATCATATAATCTCCAAATAGTGATACCTCGACTTCTTCGTTTCCAGTATGTACCCCTTTGACCTCCTTTCGTTTTCTAATTGCTCTGTCTAGAACTTTGAGTACTATACTGAATGGAGAGTGGACAACCTTGTTTTGTCTCTGATTTTAGTGGGATTACTTCAAGTTTCTGTCCATTTAATTTGATGTTAACTGTTTGTTTGCTGTATATTGCTTTTATTATGTTTAGTACAGGCCTTGAATTCCTGATCTCTCCAAAACTTATAACATGAAGGGGTGTTGTATTTTGTCCAAAGTTATTTCAGCATCTAATAAGATGATCATGTCATTTTTTTTCCTTTGAGTTTGTTTTTGCAGTGGATTACATTCATGGATTTCTATATATTGAACCATGCTTGCATCTCTGGGATGAAGTCTAGTTAATCTTGGTGAATGGTCATTTTATTGTATTCTTGGAATCAGTTTGCAAGAATTTTATTGAGTATTTTTTACATTGATATTCATAAGCAAGATTGGTCTGAAGTCCTCTTTCTTTTTGGGTTATTGTGTATTTTATGTTTCATAGTAACTTCATAGAGTGAATTAAGTAGTGTTCCTTCTGTTTCTATTTTGTGGAATGGTTTGAAGAGTATTGATATTAGGTCTTCTTTGAAGGTCTGATAGTGTTATGCACTAAAATTATCTGGCTGTGGGGTTTTTTTTTTTGTTTTTGTTTTTTTTTTTTTTTTTTTTTTTTTTTTTTTTTTTTTTTGGTTGGGAAACGTTTAATGACTGCTTCTGTTTCCTTAGGAGTTATAGGATGGTTTAAATAGTTTCCTTGATCCTGACTTAACTTTGGTAAGTGGAATTTGTCTAGAAAATCATCCCTTTCATCTAGTTTTTCCAATATTGTTGAGTGTAGGTTTTTGTAGTAAGATGGAATGACTTTTTGAATGTCAGTTTCTGTTTTATGTCTCCCTTGTCATTTATGATTTTGTAAATTTGGAATAGACTCTGTGACCTATGGTTAGTTTGGCTAAAGGTTTGTCTATCTTGTTGACTTTCACAAAGAAGCAGCTCTTAGTTTTCTTGATTCTTTGTATTCTTCTCTTTGTTTCTAATTGGTTGATTTCATCCCTGAGTTTGATTATTTCCTGCCATCTACTCCTCTTATATAATTCTACCTGAGGACACTGCTATACTGTTCCTGAGCATATACTCAAAAGATGCTCCACTACATCACAAGAACATATGTTCCACTGTGTCAGTAACACCCTTATTTAAAATAGCCAGAAGATGGAAACAACCCAGATGTCCTTTAGCAGAGGAATGGATACTGAAAATGTGGTACATTTACACAATGGAATACTACTCAGCTATTAAAAATGAGGATATTAATGAATTTCACATGCAATTGATGGAACCAGAAAATATCATCCTGAGTGAGATAACCCAGGCCCAAAATATATGCATGGTATGTATTCACTAATAAGTGAATATTGACAAAAAATTTCAGAATACCATGATACAAGTCTCAGAACATATAAAACTTAACAGGAGAAAGGCCCAACTGAGTTTGTCTCAATTCCACTTAGAAGAGGGAACAAAATAATCATGAAAGGCAAATGGAGGGGGAGACCTGAGTGGGAATGAAAATGAAGAGGGGAGAAAGGGGGACAAGAACAGGTATGGGGGAAGATAGGAGAGAAGCCCAGAGAGGAAGGAATGAATAGAAATATGCAGTAGTATTGGTTGGAGAATAGGAGGAATCACTAGAAAATCCCCCACAATAAGGAATGTGGGAAGCTCTCAGGACCCAATGGAGATGACATTTGCCAAAGTGCCCAACAGAGGGGAAATTGAACCTGAAGAGATAACCTCTAGTAGAGAGAAATGGCCCCCAGTTGAGAGATGGGACCACCCCTCATCTCAAAATTTTTAATCCAAAATTGTTCCTGTTTAAAGTACCTGTCAGAACAAAACATGGAGCAGAAACTGAAGAAAATGCTACCCAGAGATCATCCCATGTGAATACACCAACCCCCTACACTATTGCTGAAGCCAATATGCTTGCAGATAGGCTGTCCTCTGAGAGACTCTGCCAAAACCTGACTGAGACAAATGAAGACACTTAAAGCTGACCATCGGAGTTAGCCTGTGGTCCACTACAGAAGAGTTAGGGAAAGGACTAACTGAGCTCAAGGGATGGCAACCCCATAGGAAGAACAACAGTATCAATTAACTGGGCCCCTCAGAACTTGCAGGGACTAAGTCACCAACAAAAGAGGACTGCCCTGTCTGGCCTCAGTGGGAGGTGATGTGATAACTAACCATAAAAAGGTTAGTTATCTCCCAAAACATCTGTGATATTACTGCATTGTTGGTCATGTTTTTGTTTGTTTATTTGTCTGTTTTTGACCAGTAGTTACTGTATAGCTCAAGATACATAGCTTGGTAGGATTCTCAAAACTTTTGTCACCTGTCATCATGCTTAAAATCTTATGACATTATGAAGCTCACCATCAGAAAAAAGTCCCCAGATCAAGAGTAGTTTGATTTCTACATGTCTTATTTCTTAATTATGTGTTATATTCTAATGGAGGGCCTCATCTTCAAATTCTAACTAAAAAAAAAAAGCCAGTATTGTTTGGGGAATCACTTTATGTCTACAACCAAAAAATTAGTATCAATGTGGTACACACTTGGTGTGAATATTTTATTAGATAGATTACGGTGTCTTAGTTTGGGTCTGTCTTTTTGCTTTGAAGAAATATCATGACCAAAGAAGCTCTTGTAATGAACAACATTTAATTGAGGCTGGCTTATAGTTTCAGAAGTTCAGTTCATTATCAGCATAGCAGGGAGTTTGGAAATGTGCAGACAGGCATGGTGCTGGCCAAGGTGCAAGTATTTCTGTATCTTGACTGGAAGGTCTCCAGGAAAAGACTGTCTCTTGCAGAGGGTGGAGCTTGAGCACTAGATGCCCTCAAAGTCCACCCCCAAAGTGATGCACTTCCTCCTAAAGGCCACATCTATTCCAATAAGGTCCCATCTCCTAATTGTAACACTTCTCATGAGCCAAGTATACTAAAACCACCACACATTGCTTCCAGGAGGATCATTCTTCCCCCACATGGGTCAATCGCTCTCCAATAATTTTAGATGTGTATGTTTTACATAGGTTACAAATTATTGTATATAATTATGGAATTCTCTAACATCTTTAATGTTATTTTTTCTCACTTCTAGTCACAGTCTTCTTTACCTCCTGATCATAGGCGGCCTGCAGCTATACAGTGTCTTCTGAAGTTAAAAGGAATATCATGTCTATATTATCTGAACAGCTGTGGCTATACATGATCAAATCAG
The DNA here is from genome assembly GCA_019843855.1 of Hylomyscus alleni. NCBI lineage: Eukaryota > Metazoa > Chordata > Mammalia > Rodentia > Muridae > Hylomyscus > Hylomyscus alleni. The sequence goes on along the minus strand of JADRCC010254834.1, from coordinate 32,780 downwards.
CCAACACTGCAATGTGCGTGGGTCAAAGAGCTCACAATACTTTACTTTTAATTAAGGCACTCAAGGCATTCCATAGTAACTGCTGGGAGGGAAGTACAGTTTTCTTCAAGGATATGTTCACTAGTTGCTTAGCTTCCAGAAGTTAGCCCTATAGCCATGGTTCATTGGCAATACTGACTGGGCAACACTCTATATAGTCATGAATTTGAGAGGAGGAGAAAAGGCTATGTGTATAGGAAACCTAGAAGGAGTTTGAGGGGAAAAGTGAGGAATGGAGATGATCAAAATAGATTGTTTCCATTATATGAAGTTAAACATTAATAAATGTATCCTAAAATAAAAGCCCAAAACATTATAACATACTTATCACACACACACACACACACACACACACACACACACACACACACACACTCCCCAAAATGATTAATAAACTTAGAGAATCCTATTATATTTGCAATTAGCTAGTCAGGGAACGTGATCTGAAGTCAATACAGAGCCTGTAGTATTGCCACATGCTGAGATCTCAGCATTCCAGAGTATGAGGCAGGAAGATAAGGACTTGGACCCCAGGATGGATTACTGTCTGAAACAAAGTGAAAACCACACAAACATGAAACAAGAAAAAAAACAAAACAGTATTTCCCACAATGGATAAACACTTCATTCTCTACAACATAGCTAAAGTCAAAAATCTATCTACAAAATTGTCTATCATTTGGTAAGATTATGGAAGAAATTACAATGTGCACATCAAGGGAAAAAACTCAGAAGTCTAAAAAGATCTTTCATACACTTGTGCACACACACACACACACACACATGCATGCATATTATATAACATTAAATTTTATAAGTATACTTCACAAAGAACCATAATATTCATAAAAAAACAATAATCTTTGTAACAACATCTTGTTCAATACTGAGAACGAATAATCTAAATATAGAAAACATATGATTTCCAAATCTTTTTTTTTTAATAAAAGAAGCCAGACATAAATAAATATGTTTCTGTTTGTGCAGAATACAAAAACAAGGAAAAGCAATTTGGGACATTACCGCTCATGTCGATTTGCCACAGAAAAAGGAGGTGATGAAAAAAAAAATCTCCAGATGAGTTCTTAATTTATGTGTTGATTACAACTGGTAAGAATGATTGCAAAAACTCATTATGGCTTTACTTACAAGCACTTTATGATATTTCACTTTAATGAAAGCACTAAGAATGTGTTTACATCACTCAAGTCGATTTCCATTTACCACGCAATGTAAGAAAATAAAAACTTCTTAGATAAGACAGCCTATTGTTGCCATTGTTCACTCCTATCATTCTTTTCATTCATTGTATTTGGCTATGACTCAATAGAGTCTACACCAACCAAACGTCACAATGATGCAGTATGGAACATTCAATTCAAACATTGGATTTTGATTGGAAGAGAGCAGTCCTCTAAAGAAATTAGTTTGTTAAAAAGCTCTTGCTTTAATGTTGGAAATTCTATTATAAGGTGAGAAATAATGAGGATTTCTAACATGGAAGTTAAAAGCTACTGATGAAGTCTGTCAGATATCAAGCAGGCTCAGGGCATTCTGTAGATCAGATCGTCTCCTTCAATGTTTCATGGTGTGTGTGTGTGTGTGTGTGTGTGTGTGTGTGTGTGTGTTTTCTTCATTCAAAGGAATGTGTATTGTTGTGAAACAAATGCTGAGCGCAGAGCATCCCTTCATCAGTATCACCTAATTCTGTGTAAATGGTTTTTGACACTTTTTTTGGTCCAGTTATTCCAAAGCTATATGACTATCCTTAAATTGCTTACTAGTTAAATTTTCAGAATAAATTGTACAATTATTCAGGTAGGGCACAGAGAAGGTCAAAGCGTTCTGTTTAAGCCCAGGGTTTAGTCTTTCTTATCTATGTTCTGAAAAGCTTAACGATTTTCAAAGAAGTAAAAGTCTAATCATGACAGATGCACAATGTTGAAATAAGTTTGCTTGCTTTAGAGAAAGGTTCCAGTCCTACCCAGTAACTCCAGTGTGTATCCTTAGCAAGACCTCACCTATTTCCTAACAAGCCCAATATGATCTCCTGCCCTTGCAGTTCAATTCATCCAGTTAGTTAGAGTTTGGCAAACAGCTACTTTTACTCAACCAGTTACAGTAACTGTTTGGTTCTGCTTTTGAATGTCGCTGTACCAGTTGGAACTTTGGAGACGTTACAACACTGACTTTCCATCTTTGTAATGTTTCTCATGTTATGGTGACCTAGTGATAAAGTAATTTTGTTGCTACTTGATAATTGTAATTTTGCTGTTGTTTTGAATCATAATGTAATTATCTAACATATAGGATATTTGATATGGGACACCTGTGAAAGAGCCAACTGAGCTCCAAATGGGTCATGATTCAGCTTGAGAACCACCACTTTAGAGACTGCTGTACCTGTGTTAGCCTAGACAAGTAACATATGTATGTAAAGTTTTATTACCACTTCCCTTTCCTCATCTGGATGGAAGATTTATTTTAATATGTTCATTTAAGCTTATAATAAAATACTCAGTTACAATATGGCTTTTTCAAGTGTTTTCAGTATTATTTTTCTTCCTCATATTCTTGCTTCTGTATTTTAAAACCTATATTTGATTCCTTCATATTTATTATTAATTAATTAAATTGTTATTATTTATTATTATATTAATTTTTTATTCCTTCTCATATTTCAACCCCTACCTGGTTTTCTGTACACTCTACCCTTATTAAATACTTCCTTTTATAATTTACTCTTTATGTATTTTAAACTCTATATTTGATTTCACTCTACTTGGAAGATCCCCTTTCCACATACAGTCTTTTACAAAAAAAAATTTTATTTTAATAAAAAAATCAAAATATGTGAAGACTCATTTATTCTAAATCAAGGCCATCATTCCATCTTAACAAAAATAAAATATTCTCAAACAGCCAGCAGCACTTTGAAATTAAAAGTAAATTTAACATATAGTTTTACATTAAAGCCTAGATAATTTAGGAAGTTTTTTAGTGGAGAGCTGTTATTATATTTTCAATGATAGGAACTGAAATTGGTATCTCCACTGTATTCATATGTCCAATATTTATCTCAGAAAATGATGATTATAATTTTAGGAAAAGAACTGAACATCATAACTAAATATATATATCTGTTTCATTTTTAATGCAAATATATACATCTGTGCATAATTAATTGATAGCATAGTTTATACTACTGTGTGCATGTGCTATGCACATGAGAAATAAACTCATGTGGTTGTGTAAATATGTCCACATGTATGCACATGCATGTGAAAGTAAAATGTCAGTGTTGGCTGTCTTCTATTCTTTTCATCCTTATTTTTAAACAGTCTATCACGGGATTGGAACTTAGCATTTCAGAAAGACTACATCACTAGTTCCAGTAGTACCTGTCTTTACCTATCCAGCACTAGGATTTCAGGCATGAGTACCATATCAAAACCAGACCTGGATTTTAAATGGGTTCTGGGGACCCAAACTCAAGTCATCATGCATTGATGAATCATGAAAAACACTATATCAAGTGGGCCATCTCCACTGCTGTATCGTTTTTTAATTCATTTTCAAAGAATAGTCTGTGCATCTTATTTTTTTCAATGTTATAAGATTGGATTTGGGTGAGTCAACCAAAACAAAAACAAAAACAAAACATACAACAAAACATCAACAAAAATAATAGAAGAGAGAATGTGTTCATAATGAAAAACATTGGTCAAAGTAATTTCTTAGTCCATGAAGTTTTAAAGCAAGAAGCTCTGAGTCCTTCATTACATTTGTCAACCCAATGAATTGATAGCAATCCAATAAATTAAGGCCTCTATTTTGACTTCATGTGTGGCAGACAATTGTGCAGAGTCAGTGACTAACATAATGACACAGCAGCTTCTTTCTTGCCTTTTAGAACCACTTTCATTTGGTATCACTTTCATTTATTTATAAAAACGATACGGTTTCTTTCTTAATTTCTCCTCTTGACTCAGTATTCATTTAGCAGTGAGTGGATGAGTTTCCATTAGACTGAATACTTTTTGTTTTGGATGTCGAGTTTTAATCTATAATGGTCAGATAGACTGCAAGATGTTATTTCAGTTTTCTTATATCCTTGAGGCACACTTTGTGTAATAGTTTGTGATCAACCTTGGAACATATTTCTGATAACTGTTAATTTCAGCATTTCTTTATTTATTTTCTTTATTTATTTCTTTATTTATTTTCATCTTGACTCACTGTTGAGGAGCCATATGTGATGTACCTACGGGTATGTCTCTTCTTGGAAGATGAGTCTCTTTTTGCTCTTGTTAATGAATATGTGATATCTTTTCCTATTTTTTCTGATTAGCTTTTGTTTGAAGCCTATGTTCTCAGTTATTCACACAGCTACATTTGCGTGCTTCCTGTATTTATTTCCTTGGAATATTCTTTCCCACCTTTTCACCCTGAGCTAGCATCTATCTTGATGGTGAATGACATTCCTGGAGGCAGCAGAAAGATGGTTCGTGGTTTCTAATCTAATTCATTAGTTTATGTATTTAATTATTTAGAACATCAACATAGAGTGTCATCAATGAACAGTGTTTATGGATTTCCACTATTTTCTTGTTTTAGTGTGGGCTGTCCCACCACCCCTCCATTTTAATTTTCTCATCTGGGATAATTTACTCCTTGTGTTTCTGTGGGTGTACTTAAGCCCTTTAAGTTGACATTTTCCTTCTAGCACCTTCTGCTGAACTGGACAGTTAGGTGAAAAGTATGGAAATTTACTCTCATTATAGAATGTATTTATTTCTTTGTAGATTGCATTTGATAGTTTTGCTGGTTATAATATTCTTTGCTGGCCTCTATAGTCTCTCACATAAAACATTGTTTAGGCTATTTTGACTTTCAAAATCTCCATTGAAAAGTCTAGGGTTTGGGCCTGCATCTCACTGACTGTGGCACTCTGAACTATCACCTGTGTGGCAGCACTTGGGAGATCAGATCAGACTGGATCGTTTGTCCTGCTATATCCCTGCCTTCTGTCATGAAATGGTATGTGTGTGTGTGTGGGGGGTGTACAAAATCCCCTTTCCAACTTCACCCCTTGCCAGCTGGAAGAGCTGTTCCAAAGATAATGAGAGCAGGAGAGCTTTACTTTGCCCTCATTGATGGGAGAGCAGGGCCCTGCACTTTGTCTGGGCAACAAAGTGGAGTTGGTCCTGATGGGGAAGGCACAGGTGAACTGGCCTCAAGGGTGGGAGTGGGAGACCCGGCCCAGTCCTTTTCTCCATGCATCACTTGGGAGAGTGTGCAGCACTGTAGAACTGGCTCCAGAGATATGCATTTGCTTCAGGAGAGCCACTCACAGAGCCTGAGAGCAAGGGAGTTGACCCTGCCTCTTGCAGATGGGAGCCTGGGTTGGCTAGCAGGAGCAGTGAGGGAGAGCTCATGGTGGAGTGCAGATAAGAGACAGCCAGTTCTACAACCACTCAGGCCTAGATCCAGAGTTTTGAGTTGGCACACCCTAAAATCTGCATCACCTGTGAACTGTTGGGAGTACATGAAAGGCCTTGTCTCACTGATCTAAAGCTTCAGGATCTCAATGACACTGAGGAACAACAGGATAACTAGGGAAAGTCCTGATGATGAACCAATGTTGATGCTGTCTGTCAAAGAAACCAGAGACCTCAAATCACACTCATTGCAATGATCATTCAGAAATGAGGATGTGTGACAGAGGAGTATATTTTGGGAGACAGTATGGTTTCCATGACAAGATGTTTTATACACTTTATTTTGTTTGTTTATTTGTTTATGTGGTTTTTTTGGATGGGAGGTTCCAAGGGTAGAAGGGCAGATACGAGTGGGCAGGAAGATGACTGGGAATGTGATGAGTGTAGTGAAACTCACAGTGAAACAATAAACACACACACACACACACATATCACAAACACACACACACATATCAGTTAAGGGTTATTGTATGGGGACTTCCTCTGTATGTGACCTAATATTGTGCCCTCATAGCTTGTGATATAATTTTTGTTCTGTACATTTATCATTTTGATGACTATATTATTATGTTTTTTCTGTCCTTGCCTATTTAGTATTCTATATATGTCTTGTGCATGATAAGTACCTTTCTTCATTGGATTGGGGAAATTTTCTTTTATAATTTTGTTAAAATATATTTTCTGTGTCTTTAACCTTTTTTTATTCTTTCTCTATCAGTATTACTCTTAGGTATTGTCTTTTCATGATGCCCCTGATTTCCTAGATGTTCTTGGAAGGGTTTTTTAGCTTTACCATTTTCTTTGAGATATTTATTTCTGCTAACTTGTCTTCAGCACCAGAGGTTCTACCTCGAGTATCTTGTGATTTGTTAGTGAGGCTCATCGTCATTGCTGGGGTTTTCACTGACACCTCACATTTTTCATTTGCAGGCTTATTTCAGTTTTGTTTTTCTTTAGTGATTCTTCTACAGGAAGTTGGCTGTAGCAGCATGGCTGCTCTGACAAAGGATCACATCCAAAGACCTCCCAGGTTTGTATCATCCCACTGGAATGAGACATCTTAAATTCTAAACATTCAACCAGAGTTCAGAAAGAACTAGAAAGAGTACGTTCATAAATTCTACTTCTTATTTCATATCTTTGGGGTATTTTTATTATTTAATTTCAACTATTTCCATTTGCATGTTTTCATGGTCTTCTTTTTATCCTCTTTAAGATCCATGCTTGCTACTTTGACCTGTCTGTCTTGTGCTTTGTGTTGATTGCATTTCTTACAGCTTATTATAACAAGTACCGCCTTCTGGAGGAGGAACATTGGATTAGCTGTTTGTATTAGTGTTTTTGTGTTGGCAACTAGGCATCTGGCATTATGACAGTTGCAGTGTTAGTTAGTGTAGATATATGAGCTATTCTCTGTTGGGTGGATGTTCTTGTCTTTGGTTGCTTTTGACTACTTTGAACCCAGTGTTAGTGCCGTGGCATTGAAATCCATGACAGTAAGTTTTCTAAAGATCTATACATAAATGGAGATGGGCTTGGAGTGAGAGTGGCGGTTGGAGAGAGTTAAGGTGTATGTGGTCTTCAGCCAAGTCAGAATCCCACGGGATTGCAGGTAAGGTAGGAAATAGTGAGACTGCAGTGTCATCTGCTACCAGACTAAGACTGAATCTGAAGAGGCAAGAATGAGGATGGGGCACCTGGATCCATGCTGAGTCAGAGTCCCCAGGGAATGGAAAGCTCCAACACATAGGCTGCTACATGACTGAAAGTAAATCTAGAGTTGTCAGAATGGAGGACCGGAAGGATAGGAAATATTACCTAACTCTGTGCAGCTCACAGTGGCAGGAGGCAGGGAGCAGTCCCTGGCAGAGAGTAATTTTATGGTTTTGAGAATCACAAGAAAAATAGATACGGAAGATAAAGGAAGTCTGGAAGGTCCCAAGGAAAAAGGTAAGCTAAGCCCACAAGAAGTGACGCCTTCTCTAGAGAATGGACATTACCTTTATCCCCAAAGTATGTCATATATTTTCCAACTTTAACATCACTGTGTGGTATTTTTCTAAAGTGTGATGTTTCATTCTTATTTAGACCATTTTCCTATCCTTTTCTGTGTGATTTTTCCTGAGAAGATATAGCAAACAAATAAAAACAAACCCTCCAAAACAAAATAAAATCACTATTCATACTACATAAGGCAACAATTATAGGCAAAATAAATGGTTGCATGTAGAATCATCTGAAAGTATCAGTGAGATTACTGGAGTTATTTACCCTTTTGTGCAGGAGGGATTTCTAGGGGAACATTAAAACTCAAAGGCAGCTGTGTGTCTGAAAAATTCCCACCACATGAGTGATTACTCATGAATCCTCTATCTCTGGAGTTCTTTGTGTAAATTCCATGCATCTCAGCTAGCTGGTCAATGTCTCATTTTCCCAACAACTCATTCTACTTATAAAATCTTCTGCCTAGTCTTATTGTATCTTGTTAGTCTGTATTTAGTAGCTATCTCTGGGAGGGCTGCTCTTGTTTTGTGAAGAGAATGGAAGACAAAGTGGATCTGGGCAAGTGGTGTGCAGGAGTGCTTGAGTTACATTGCTGTGAAGAAACACCATGACTAAGGCAACTCTTATAAATGCAAACATTTATTTTGGGCTGGCTTACAGTATCAAAGATTCAGTTCATTATCATCATGGTGGAAAGCATGATATCATGCAGGCAAACTTGATGCTGAAGGAGCCAAGAGTTCTACATCTTGATTTGAAGGCAGGAAACTATCTTCTTCAGGCAGTCACAAGAAGGGTCTACATCCTGCTGGCTAGATTTGAGAATAATTATGAAATTTCAAAGCCCCAAATCCACAGTGACATACTTCTTCTAACAAAGCTACACCTCCTTCAAGAAGGCCACACTTCCTAACAGTGCCACTTCTGATGGGCCACACATATTTAAACCACCACAGGGACAGCCTGACAGGAGGTTAAGGAGGGAATATTTCAGTTGAGAAGTAATATATGAAAGAAGAATAAAAGAATAAAAACCATAAAAGTCTCTTGATCTCATTATCATTCATTTCAATCCCACTCATCATTAACCTTAATAATTGTGAACAAATATTACTTTGTCCCTTATTTCTCTCACCGTTGTTATATTAAAGCTTGAATGAAGTAATATTATACCTCATTTATAGGGCTTAATCAGAATTTTAAAATGAAAATAAGTTATAAGCTACAATTACAAAAGGATCTTTCATGAGATTTGATAATACAAAACTATGGAACTTCATGTGAAATCATATTTCTAAAATTGATTATTTCTCATAAACAGGCAATGGAACCCTGGAAACTTCTTGAGAGGTAGTTTTGTGGTGAGAATCTGTTTTTCTCTTTTTATTTATTTATTTTTGTTGTTGTTGTTTTTGTTTTTCGAGACAGGGTTTCTCTATATAGCACTGGCTAGCCTAGAACTTACTCTGTAGAGCAGGCTGGCCTTGAACTCAGAAATCTGCCTGCCTCTGCCTCCCAAGTGCTGGGATTAAAGGTGTATGCCACCACCGCTCGGCTCTGTATTTCTCTTCTAATCATTGAAACTGAGGTGTAATTTTGGTGGATTGAGTATTTACCAAATGAATGCAAAAAGGTTTAATATTCAATTTCAAAATCTAGTACATCAATACCACACAATTCTTTTGACATAAAATTTAAGGATGAGTTGATTGTTGATAAAACACTAATATTCACTAGCATATATCAGAGGAAATATTTTAGCAAATCATTAATAAAGAAAACAGTAAAAATAATAAAAAATTGTATATCAGAAAAATTAAAGTGACAGGTTTTAATAATGGTCTTAGACAGAAAAATGAACAAATTTAAAAGAAATGTGTTTGTTTAATATACTTATATTAAACAAATTATACTCATTAAGAATAAATAGTAAACTTAGACAATATCGTTTAAATATTAAACAAGCAAGAATGAATTCTAAAATGTTATCTGTAAAAATCTCTAGAAATTATTGAAATAATTATTTATTTCCCCCATTACATATGTCTGCCATGCTTGCTCCTTTGGTATTTCAGTTCTGTTTAACATGTGAATTTATTTCATTACAACGACTGATACCCAAAGAAGACAAGGCATTTGAGAATGTAAGTCCTGGTCCTCACATGTTTGGTCACCATCAGAGAAAACGTGTAATTAGATCCACTAAATTCAGAATTAGTAGGATTATTAGGTTTTATAGTCCAGGCTTTGAAGATAATAAAAATAAACTCAATTTATGGGAAATACATAAATATGTCGTAGAGAAAGCTAAGAAAAAATGCTATGTTTTGAATTCTAGTTACATTCATACAACATTTATTTTCTCTGTTCATCTATCATTTAATTTCAGGTCATGATAATATAGCTTAGCAGAAATTGAGATGTGTCTGGACATAAAACTAAAACGTACATTATAACATAAAGTCTTCATGCGATTTGTGGCCCCACACTGACAAATAAGAGACTTACAAAGAATGACCTATAGACAAGGAAGTTTTTACATAATAATAATAATAATAATAATAATAATAATAATAATGATGATGATAATAACATCAACAACAACAACTGTGTATTTAGTGTCGTTACTATCTACAGGTAGTGGATACCCACACACGCAACATATGCATACACACTACGCACAGATACACACACATACATATGAGCTCACACATATATTTATGGAAGATGTTATGTCTATACTTACATAAATACATAATACTGTGTGTAATTCTGTCTAAACTCCACCCCAACAGTTACCTGGCAACAGTCAGGTAGGCCTGACCCACTATAAAAGGAGCTTCTTGGCCTCTCCTCTCTCTCTTCTCTCTCTTAAGCTCTTGCCTCTCTCTTGCCTCTTGTTCCCTTACTCCCCTTTCTTTTCTTCTCTCTCTCCACGTGGTCAAGGCTGGCCTCCACTTATCTGCTCTCTCCTTCTCTCTGCCTTTCTCTGCCTCTACTATTCTCTTAACCCCCCTCCCCATGCCCTAAATAAACTCTATTCTATACTATACCAGTGTGTGTCTGGTCCCTCAGGGGGAAGGGATGCCTAGGCATGGGTTCTCTGAGGTGACCCCTGCCCTCACACTCAGCCAGAACATATTCTTATAGCACTTTCTCGTTTTATGATCACAACACTGTGCATAAATAATATTAATAATGAACCTAAATAAATGTAGCATACAGATACATAGTTATAGCCATGGACTTACTTTACCTTGGAGTTATGCCTAGTTTTTGTTGTCAACTTGACTACATCTGGAATTTACTAAAAGTCAAGCAACCTGGTACACCAGCAAGAGAGTAGTAGTAGTAGTAGTTGTAGTAGTAGTAGTAGTAGTAGTAGTAGTAGTAGTAGTAGTAGTAGTGGTGGTGGTGGTGGTGGTGGTGGTGGTGTAGTGGTAGAGGTAGTAGTAGTTTATCATTTGTTGTGATAAGACTCAACCTAAATCTGAATCTTTTGAGATGGGATGATCCACCTGTAATGTGGTTCACACTTTTTGCTCACAGCTTATATAAAGGAAGTATAAGAAGGCTTTAGCACTTTGCCTGCTTACCCTTGCAAGAATTCCTTCACTGGCTTTAAAGTCACTTTCTTCAGGGTTCCAGAGTATTCTGAAGAACAGATGAGACATCCAGCTTCATCAACTAAACAAGGAGTAACTAAAAGGCCAATTGTGCAAAAAGTCAAAAGAAACCAAAACCAAAACCAAACCCCCACTCCAAAAATAAAAAACAAACGAACGAAGCACTTGTATTTTATTTTAGTAGATAGTTATCATTAGACATGCGGGACAACGATGTGTCAGCCATTTTAATTAATCTGAAAGGGTTCAGAAGAGTGGAGAGAGGAGGACGTTCAACCAGGATCTGCTTATTTCGTCTCCATGTAATGAGGGTAGAATAGTGAAGAATATTTACCCCAGATGGTGAGCCAAATCACCTGGGATGGGAGTGGGTAATTTGATCTGGAGGAACAGATGGACCAGGAAGTCTCTCATCAGCTTACCTGTTTCCCTGACAGGACTGGTCTTCTGGTTAGAAGGAGGTTAGGGACTGAGATAAAAGCAAGTGTGCTGAGGGAGGCCAGGAAGGGAAGGTCTGTAGGATCCACAGGAGGTGTAGGTAGTGTGGAAAGGGATTGCAACAGGTGATCTCTTGTAGAGCTAGGGATACGTCTGGTTTGGAGGAAAGGAGGAAATAGCGAAGGTCCTTACTTGACTTGCCTTTTCCTGGCTGCTTTGCTGTTGTGTTCTCAAGAAATGCTTACTGCTGTTGGAAGCTGGAATGAGTAGAGGAAAGGAAGGTTGAAGGAAAAGATTTTTGTGAAAGTGGTCAGAAGAGAGAGGAGGGCCACAGTAGGTTTCCTGCTGCAGTGTGGGGGATGAGGCTGTTGGGATTAGGACTGGCACTGGAGGAGCAGCTGGAGAGATAAGTTCTGCAGTCAGCGTCCATGCTTTTCTTAGATTCTTTAGATTCTTTCTTTGTTTTTTGTTTCATTTTTGTTTGTTTTTGTTTTTGTTTTTTGTTTTTGTTTTTGTTTTGGCCTTTTGGTCTTTTGGTTAGCAGGAGATAAAAGAAATTTCTAATACAGATGAGAAATAATTACATGAAGTTTCTGTAGGCTTGCAGGATGTTATCCAGAAAAGTACCAGAAAAGAAATTCCTTTTAATTTTATTGCTAAAGTACTAAAGTCACAGAAATAAAAGCATATTGAATGTTGCAATAGAGGATGATGGAATATGTTATAAAGAAATGTTCAAGAATGTTTTAAGCCAAATCGGCCAAGAAATGCATACCCATTAGAAAAGTGTTTTGCCAACTCAAACTACTGTCATCATAATTGAAAAAAATCAAAACTTCCTATGTAATTAAACCAAACTAATATATGTTATGACCCCAAAGGTGTCTCTATAAAAACTACTGGAAGGAATATTTCAGTATGCAGAGAAGCATAAATACTCAAGTGGTCACATAAGAAGAGTAAACAATCAGAACACTTACAGAAAATAAGTCTAAAAGAGCAGCTCTAGATCAATAATATACGGAGAATCATCAATACACACTCCTTTCAAAGCTGGCTCTAAATATTAATGATATGAATTTCCATAAGAGGGTGCAGATAAGTAGAGTGGATTAAAAAACAACCACTTTTTGCTGACTCGAGGAAAGACATGACACAATCAAAAACAGATAAATACCAACTTAAGGAAAGAGGATGAGAAAAGGTATTCCAAATGAAGAAACGAAGAAAGCAGTGAGTATTGCTTTTCTAATACATGACAAAGTAAAGTTCAGGCCAAAACTAGTGAGAAGAAATAAAGAAGGCCACCTTGAACTCATAGTAAGGGAATAGGGAAAAGTATTGTGTTTCTAAATCTGTATGCACCACACACAGGAGTAATTGATTTTATAACAGAAATATTGTCAAGCTATAATGTAGCCCACATAGAGAAGAAATAAAGACAGGAAATTGGAATTAAATCAAAATCAAAATACATCAACCATATATCTATTTTTAAAAGATAAAAGCAGTACAAAAAGAGACATTTATAATGGTAAGTACATACATTAGAAAAAGAACTCACATTAATAATATAACGATGAACCTAATGCCTTGATAAAACAATAGTATATCAATCTCAAAATCAGTAGACTTATAAAAATAAGCAAAATTGGGGGAGAAATTAATGAAAGAAAAAAACAACATAAATAGTACATGAAATGAAGTGTCAGTTCTCTGAAAATATAATCAAAACTAACATACCTTTAATCAAACTAACTAAATGAGTGAGAACACACAAATTATCACACTTAGAGACAGAAGGGGAGACATAAAAGACACCAATGAAATTAAGAAATCATAGAGACTATAAAAATAGTCTACATTAAACTAAATTGGAAATTTCAAAATAAAGAGCAATATTTTTTAGATATACATGGTTATGGAAATGAAACCAGGGTCATAGAAAGATGGCTCATTGGTTGAGCACACTGGCTACTCTTCCAGAGGACCTGAGTTTAAATTGTAGCAAATACATGGCAGCTCACAACTCTACATCATTCCAGGTCAAGGTGAGTAATGAACTCTTCAGAACCTCTTTAGAAATTGGGTACAGAGTGATGCACAGGTATTCACGCAGAAAATACACCAACATGTATTATAATTGAAACAAATTCTTAAAACATGTATTTTCTTAAGTGTTATACAGCAAAGTCAACCATGTTAATGGCCTAAAACAAAATGCATATGAGAGAATACAAGGTAGGAGGTAGGATAATCAAAAGTAATGATTCATAAAAAAAAATCTTATGAAAGCTCAATATTGTGTTTGATAATTTTTTTAAAATGTCATTTCAAAATCCATGAGGATTGCAGGGACCCTACATGCATGGACAGACAGAGCTGCTCATCAGACAGTCCCCAGAAGTCTGCCAAACATGAGTTGTTTTTACTGATTTTGGTTGCTCACCACAGCTAGATTATTAGACCTCATGATAAATACATCACATACTCTGCAGGACAAAGCTAAATCAACCTCAGAACGACTATGAAGCTTCCTCCCTGCCTTCTTGGTCTTGCTACTGAGGGGAAAAGGCTTGCTAAAATACCTAACTTCAGGAAAGATATGCCACTGATAACTTCGTGGCAGAACTATCTTGGAAGCAAGCAGATATCTTCTGAATGGATTTGAAGTATAATCTGCCCGATAGGATGCATGTCTGGTCTTGTAAGCCTGGTCAAATACCATAGACTCAAATACTCATAGACCTGAGAATACAAATTACTGTTGTTAGTTTTGCTAAATTCTGCCAAATTATCTTTTAAATACTTATATTTATACCCATAATCCTTCAATGTCCTCAGTCTTGTTTAGAGAAGCTCCATTTTTGCACTTGGAAATAGTTAATGTATAGTTATTAATAACTGGTAAAAGTTCAGGGAGTGATTTTGAGGCTCAGTCCACAAATGAGATATGCATCAACCCCCCAATGGCAGGAGGAATGGGAACAATCCTCTATCAAACTGTCTTCTCCACTTGACTGCTACATTCATGAACTCAGTTGTTAGGTTTACTTATAAGATCTGTACAAAATCAAGCTAGTCAATATTCCTACATGAATAGAGAAGAATCCTCAAGGTGCCATGCCTAGCTGAGAAGATCTATCATCAACTGATGGCTGTTGAGGGAGAAGTAGCTATTTATCATTTAGGCATGGCCAATCATAAGTTGTCTATGACACAGTAAACAGTGTTCCCCCTTCCTGTACCATGCTCATACATTAATTTGACTTGCTTTGGGGGTCTACTTTCCTCCTACTGGGTTGTCTTGCCCAGCCCAGATGTGAGGGTTCATGCCTAGTCGTACTGTGTCTTGTGCCATGTTTATTTGATGTCCCTGGAAGGTGAAGGCAGAGACCCAGAGAGAAAAGTGAGGGTTGGGTAGAATGGAGGAGCAAGGCGAAAGGAAGCTGTGATCAGGAAGTATTGCACAAGGGAAGAATAAGTAAAAAATTTAAAAATACACTAAATAATAAAGGAGACAACATGAAGCTGAGAGAGAAATGTGTTAGGTGGACCTTAAGGACATAAGAAGGAGATGAAGTAAGATAGATGTGATGAAAATATTTTGTTTGCATGTATAAAGAA
Source organism: Hylomyscus alleni (assembly GCA_019843855.1). NCBI lineage: Eukaryota > Metazoa > Chordata > Mammalia > Rodentia > Muridae > Hylomyscus > Hylomyscus alleni. The sequence continues at coordinate 17,545 of JADRCC010254834.1, read as the reverse complement.
AGAATTAGATAAAGAAATAGAATAGAACACATATAAAATAAATTTGCAATTGATCTATGACATAAAACTATCACAAAAGAATAACATTTTTCAATAGAATTTTATGTCAGAGATCTCATAGACTGTGAATCTCCAAATGGCCCAAGTGTTTTTCTTAAAAAAAAATAAAATAAATGGGCACTAAGCCCACAAATACTGCTTCCCTCTTTCCACTGAGATAACATTAAAGTGTACTTCTGTTTTGCTGATCACCTGGAAGTGATTATGCTAAGTAAAGCTATAACTGTGTGAATCATCACTTTAACATTATTGTCTTATGAACAATGTGGACAGAGCCTGAAGATGACATATGTATCTGTGGACAGAGGATTTCTTCTAGTTACCTTCAGCTGTCAAATTGATACAGCCTAAAGTCATCTGAGTCAGTTGGGAGTTATTGAGATCAGATTGGCCTGTGGCTACATCTGTGAGAGATTCTTATGATTGATGATTGATGTGGGAAGACTCAGACAACTGTGGATGGTAGCACCCTAGGCCGTGGATACAACCTCTGATATGTAGGAAGGCTAGCTAGCCATGAACCTATGAGAGGACCAGTGCGTAGCATTCCTTCATGATTTTTGCTTCAGTTCCTTTTCAGTTTCTGTCCTGACTTCCCTAAGTGATAGAGTGTGGCCTGGAAGTATAAACAAAGTACTCTTTGCTCCCCAAATTGCTTTTGGCTAGAATGTTTGGGGACAGCAGGGATATTATTAATATTATTTCCAAAATCAAAATGTTTTCCCTAACAAGATTAAATGTTACCCAAAGTAATTAGAAGTATGATTAGACTCCTTACTTACATTGATTTTAATTTTGTCCTTAGATCAGGTTATGCCAATATTAGTAGTCATACATGGTTTTTTTTCCTTATTTTTTGGGGGGAAGAAATGTTATGTACAGGAAGATGTATGAATTAAATTAAAAGTGAGTTTCCAATGTTTAGTTATTTATAGAGCAATTATGTGATAAATGCAGATTTTATTTTGGGATGTGCCTTAAGAAGTCTTAATTAGCTAGATAGATAGTTGGTTATTGACTTATTTATTTACTTTTAGATTGTTATGAGGCAATGTCTTTCTATATTGCTAATATTGGTCTTGAATTCATGGTTTCAGTTAATCCTACTGTCTCAGTGCCCTCATAGCTGGTACTATAAAAGTATTTCTCACTTTCCTCTCTTTAATGAAACCCTCTCAGAAAGATGTTCTACTAATCCTGGTGTTATTTTCCAGTGAATTACTGTTGTAATACATATTGCTTTGTGAGTAAATTCTTTTACCCAAAAGAACACCAAACAGAAGTAAAAAATAATAATTCCTGCTTGAACCATAACACACACTCTTTCTGAAAGCCTGTTTAAAAATTAGGCTTCTAAAAAGATTGTTAATGGAATTATGCATCACTTTATAATTAACCAAACCTACAACAAATTAAAGCGCTGATTGTGAAGGCAAAATAACACTAATCTATAATTATAATCAAGAATAGCATTAACTGAAAACCTTAGCCAGCTCAACACAAAATTTTTATAGAAAGTAAGTACCACAGGAGAGTCAACTTGAATCTAAAGCAAACCATATAAATGTACTCACAGGCTTACCCAGTTCTGACAGATCATTACTATTTATTTTGAATAGTTCCTAGTTGTTTGCACATAAGCCAAAGTTATATGTTGTTTGCTCTCATATTTTCCAGAAGTTAAAAATAACTTAAATGTCGACCTATTTAACCACCATTCATTAGTACTCTTGTTCTCTGCCATAAAAACCACTTCTAAAGAACAAGAGAAGCCCATAAATAGAACAATATTCTTGCAAACCCATAATGTTAAGAGATTGCATCACTTTCAATTAGATCTCTATATATCAAGTATTGATTGAGCATTCCTATTGCTAGTAAAAGAAACTTGAGTTCATAGATAAACTGTCTTTGACTGACTTTAGTTTCTTGGCAGTTGTAAACATCAGCTCTCAGATGATCATCATTTGTAATGTGTGCTTTTGTACAGAAATAATTTAATTAATAAAAAATTAAATTGATGTGAATTGTTTATATTAAATGCTTTTCCTCAGATGCTGACTGAAGCTTTATCTGAGCAGGGAATCAATGTTACATTTTTCAGGGATAACATTAGCAATATTAAATGAAGAAATACATATGCATTATTTCATATGTTCTATGTGACTTACAACTCAATTAATAATAATAAGCTTTTATTATTATAAGGTTAAGAACTTGTGTTTCTATATTTCATCAAATCCAAGTAACTATCTGCAAGTTCTGTATTGCATAATTGAATGCATCTTCCAATGCACTTTTAAATGTCTTCGTATAAATAATATATCACATTAGAGAATTGTTACATTTCATCAATTTAGTTGACTTTATAATCTTTTTAAATTAGAGTTCATCAAAATATTGTTTCTTAATGGAAAAGAAATGTTAATCTTCCATAGAATTATTAAATATCTAAATGTGTTTCCAATGGTTTAAAATGAATTGTGAACACAGTTTTGAGAGACATTGGTATCATGATTTTTCTTTCACTTAAATATACAGCTTTAAATGTTTTGATAAAATACACAACAAAGGGGAGAGAGAACCTGTAGAGATCATATCCAGTGCATAGACATGGCCCCTGGTTGTGGGACTGGATTACCCACCCATCTCAAAAATTGTAACTCAAAATTGTTCCTGTGTATAAAAATGTAGGGACAAAGAGTGAAGCAGAGATTGAAAGAAAGGCCATCCAGAGACCGTTCCACCTAGAGATCCATGCCATCTGCAGACACCAAACCCAGACACTATTGCTGATGCCAAGAAGCACTTGCTGATAGGAGCCTGGTATCGCTATCTCCTGAGAGACTCTGCCAGTACCTGACCAATACAGATGCAGATGCTCACAGCCAACCATTGGACTGAGCATGGGAACCCCAATGGAAGAGCTAGGGGAAGGACTGAAGGAGCTACAGTGGATTGCAATCCCATAGGGAGAACATCAATATCAACTAATCAGTCCCCCCAGAACTCTTAGGGACTAAATCACCAACCAAAGGGTATACATGGATGGATCATGTCTCCAGCTGCATATGTAGCAGAAGATGGCCTTGTCTGACATCAATGGGAGGGGAGTTCCTTGGTCCTGTGGAGGTTTGAGGGCCCACCATAGGGGGATGGTAGGGCAGTAAGGTGGGAGTGGGTGGGTGAGCAAGGGAGAACCCTCATAGAGGCAGAGGCAGAGGCAGAGGGGAAGGAATGGAGGCTGGGGGGGCTGGCAAGGGAGATTTTTGAAAATATTATTATGTAATTTGCCCTATTCTTATTTTTCCACCAGGCCCTCCTCTTTCAAGCCCCATCCATTTTCCCTGCAGGACTTCTTCTTCTTTAACTGCAATTGTTACTGTTATTCTAATTAGTTTTATAAATATGTGAATACAACCTGATGAATTCATCCACTGGCACTTATTGTATACACATGGTGTCCTGGGCTGACCACATGGTATTAAATAACCAATTACAGTCTTATTCCTGGGGAATATTAATTCTTCTTCTCTCAGCACAGCTTAGTTCTTTGTATAAAGGTGCATCCAGTCAGTTCTCCCATTCTGTGATATCATGTCTATTCGTATTGCTATTGACACCGTGCTTAGACAATCATAGAGTTGATGTATCTTGAGTTAGTTTTCTTGCTATTTCTAGGAAACAAAATCTTGCATCACATTCCTGGTCCTTGGATTTGTTTGATTTTTCTCCCTGCTTTTCTGTAATGTTACATGACCCTTAAGTATGGGAGTGTATTGTAGATTTGTCAGCCAGAGTTGGGATCTCCATGATCAGCTATCTGAATACTGAACTGCTGAGGGTTTTTATAATCACTAAAATAGATTTTTAGTAAACTAAGACAAGTAAGTGTGAGATTGGCTTTAAGAGTAGTTACATGAAGCATAAAAGAATATCTTATAAGAAAGTAGATCTTTTCCTTGGAAAGACTGCATTTTCTTGATAAATATACAAAACATGTAAGTTCATACTTACAGATTAGTTTTCAAAAATAATTTCTGTATACATAAAATTTGAAAAAAATTATCTAATTTTTCATTGTTTCTATACAAAACATCCTGGAAATTTAGTTTATTAACTATAAATAAATTTGACCAAATTGTCTAATAATTTAAGAATAATCTAAGAAGTATTAAAAAGCATTTTATGTACATGTAATATATTTGAAATAGTTGTATAATCTCTTTAATAACTGAAGAATCAATTTGCTCTCTATCAGATGGAGAAAAAATGTTTAATAGAAAAGCAGAAATGATAAGGTGGACACCTTACTTTAGATGTGCCCAAAAGATATTCAAACATATTACACAGATTACATAAATGTACTAGTTCTCTTCCTCATTACTGAAAAATATTAGAGAAAAAAATTAACTCTCGCCATGTTCTTTTTTTTAGAAAAAAAACATTAAAAAATACCAATGCCTAAAATATTTACAAAATCTGAAACTCTCTTACTATTAAGAAATTTATTTTAATTTCAGTGAAAATTTATGAACAGTTTGGTATTTAGAAAGAGTTCTTAATATCATTTTACCATCCAAAAGTTTTTATTAGTTAATTAATTAATTAATTAATTTATTTTTGTTTCTCAAAACAGGGTTTCTCTGTATAGCTCTGGCTGTCCTGGAACTCATTCTGTAGACCAGGCTGGCTTCGAACTCAGAAATCCACCTGCCTCTGTCTCCCAAGTGCTGAAATTAAAGGCATGTGCCACCAATGGCCAGCCAAAAGCTTATTTTCATTAAATTCCTCTCAATGTTAACTCTTATATTGTGTACCTATACATTCATCTTACTACCTATAAAACATTGTAAAGAAAATTAGAGATGACAAGTATGTTTTTTACTCTTTTTATTATCTTTAGTTCTGACAGCAAAAGATGTTTAATAAATCAATAAATGGATTCTCACATTGAATCATACTTTAGTTTCAAAGATATTACTGCAGAACTAAGGTGCACTGAGAAATAACATATATTTATTTATTTGAAAAGAAGGAATATTAATGGTTTTGATTGTAGTGGGGAAAGTTTTGGAATTAGCTTTAGAGGCTAGATATATTTGAAAATCCCCTAGCAATTTTGACAAATCTCAACTGAGCTAAGTTACATAGCTATATGTGAAAAATCATTAATTTCAAAACAAATGCTTGTTTGGTGTCTGATGTTAGAAGAAGCAATAAAAATAAATTTTTATATGCTCATCTCTTATTTAAACAAAGTCAAATGGTTTTATATTTTACTATTTATTTCAGAAATTCAGTATACCATATATATACACACACACACACATACATATATATGTATACATATACATATATATATATACATATATATATACACATACATATATATATGTATGTATATGGATCCTAATTCCCCAAATGCATTTCTTATAAAATATTTCAATGTAATTTTTCTATCTCCTAGGGGTCGTGTGTCTACTGACTGAAATTTCTCTGCAGTGAAAGTATGGATATCTATAATGATCTTTGTGTATGTAAACTGCACTTCTCCCCTCCTCTCTAACTCTCCCTCTCTTATCATGTTTGATATAATATAATTACAATATATTGCCCTTACCTTTCCTCCCACCAAAACCTTCTATATATCCCTCCCAGTTTTCTTTTAAATGTATATCTTCATTTTTATTATTATTGCATTTTCATATATATATATCTATAAATATACATATCTATTCTTTCATATAACAAGTTCAATCCTTATAATATTAATTCCATATATATTATCAGGACTAACAATTTTATATTGGAAAAGCAATTGATGTGCTCTTACGTGGAGAAGGCTATTTCTTCTCCTCTTCCCACCATTTCTCAGTAGCCCACAGTTTTTGGAGAGGAATAAGGCCTCGTGGAATTTCCTAGACTACTTTGGCATATCTATATATTGTTGTAGTTGATCCCATATTTAGACAGTCATGGTGCTGAGTCTTTAATGGGTATATAGATATTAATAGGAGACAAAATGAAGCACGAGACTTCTTTATATTCTGGATTTTAACAATCTGCTCCCCCCACACCTTCAGTGTTTACTAATCTTTAGGTAGTGAAGTGTTTTGAAGACCTTTCCATTGGACAAGGTTCTATAACTTTGCATTTTGATTGATTGTGGATTTTGGGATGGGGCCACCCACCGATCACAAAGTTCTTAACCCAGAAATGTTTCTGTCCAAAGGAAGAACAGGGACAAAAAATGAAGCAGAAACTGAAGGATGAGCCATCCATGGACTGTCCCACCTGGGGAGCCATCCTGCCTGCAGGCATCAAACTCAACACAGTTGCTGTGGTCAAGAGGCACTTGCCGACAGGAACCTGGTATGATGGCTCCTTGGGAGCTTCAGCCAGCAACTGACCAATACAAATGTAGATGCTTGGAGTCAAATGTCAGACTGAACTCAGGGACACTGTTGGGGGAGCTGACAGAAAGACTGGAGGAGCAGAGGGGGATTGCAACCCTATAGGAAGATCAACATCAGCTGGCGGGACCACCCAGTACTCCCAGGGACTAGAACACCAATCAAAGTGTTCAAGGAGGGATCCATGGCTCCAGATACGTAGGTAGTAGAGAGTGGCCTTGTCTAACATCAATGGGAGGGGAGGTCTGATGCCCCAGCATGGGGGATCCTGGATGGGTGTGGCAGGAGAGGATGGGTGGGTAAGCATCCACATAAGGGAAAAGGGGAAGGAAGAGAGGGTGAGTGTGAGATGGGGGAGGGGGGCTTGTGAAGTGGTAACTGGGAAGTGGATATCATTTGAGATGTAAATGAATGGAATGATTAATAAAAAATAGTAAACTAAAAGTTATGAAGGTTTTAAGTGTTTAGATAAATAAAAAAATACTGATAAATAGTATCATTGCCAAGGTCTAGAGATATATGATGTTCTTGCATATTATACACAATTAAATGCTATTTATTATATTGAATTCACATGGGGATTTATTAGGGTTCATAGATATTCAACACTGGGGTCAAAGTAAAATCATTCGTAATAGTACTAATATAGAGTGGGAAGAATTCAGCATTAGTCCTCCTGAGATTAGTGTCAATATCAAAACTTTTCTATATTCTAAGAAAAGTGTTGGTTAATTTATTCCATCCAGTCAACCTCAGGAATAATGAAGTGACACCTGTGCAGAAATAGGGATTCACATAAACTAGAAGTTTAGAGGACTGACATTGTATTCCATAGAGGTTTGATAGAAATGCATCAAATTGCTTAGAAAGGAAACTTGTTATATTTCACAAAAGGTTTTTGATTAGAAACCCCAAACTTAGGCATATTTTCACAGTTTTTTCCTGCTCTATGTTCTAAGCTTTATGACATTAAATCAGGGTTAGGATTAAAGAAAACTTCTTTTTAGCTGGATAAATCAATCAGTTTAATGGAAACTTCCAAGAGACAGGAAAGATAAATGAAATTATTTGCTCATTTTGCTAAATTAAAAGGGAATGTAGAGACAATGAAAACAAAACTGAATAACCGTGTTTATGATATAAAACACTGGCTTGGCAACAGCAAAGAATGAAAAGATTCTTGTTCTTTTTTGTATTTTACTACATTTTCCAAATTAGTCAATAGGGGAGAACTAAGAGGAAGATAAAAATGTAATCATACTTCAGCAGTCCTTTTTTGTTTAATGTATGGACATTTGCTTTATTTAATGACAACAAAAGCTGATAAAAATGATTGCCTCTACAAATAAGTCATAAACATTACTAATTTTAAAAACAATACCATTATTTGCAAAATTTAATTGTAAGAATTTAGCAATGGTTATTGGTCAAACCAATCTACTTTAGTAGCTCTAAAGTGTACAGATGCTTATTTTTAAACAAATGTGACAAATATCAGTTCAGCTTTCCTAACACTTCAGTATATACATAAACTTGATTCTGTGCATAAGGCAGAGAGAATGGCAGTGCGGTCATCAATAATTAATCCAAAGGCATAATTTTCCAAACAACTTTTTTTGTTTTTGTTTTTTTGAGACAGGATTTCCTGTGTAGCTCTGGCTGTCCTGGAACTCACTCTGTAGACCAGGCTGGCCTCGAACTCAGAAATCCACCTGCTTCTGCCTCCTAAGTGCTAGGATTAAAGGCATGTGCCACCACTGCCAGGCCTGAACAACTTTTAGTAACAAATTATAACAGCCCTTTGGGATCTATTCATATCCTTGGCAAGTTCCCTCACTTCCACTGTAATCACGTGGTGATTCTTCACAAAAATCTTGATGTGTTAGAGAAAATGTGTAAATTGTCTAAGAGGACAAAATGTGAGCAAAATGCTTATTCCTGACTGATGTTATTTTTGAATCAACATGTTTTAATTCTGTGTGTTATTGGAAAGAAAAGTTTGTGGTTTCCATGTATCTTATATGATGACCTATATTTAACAAAGGGACACAAAGCCGTTGAAAGCCGAAAGTTTCACACAGTTTTTAAAATCACAATTATCATGGAAGTGATATGAGTTTAGGAAATACAAGTGATTTTTACTGGCACTATTGTGCCATATTTATTGCATAAGGCTTTAAGACAAAATAAAATTGTTTATGAAGAAAAAATTAAAAAAAAAAACCAAAGCAGTTCCAATATGAAGTCATTCTACAGTTTGGAATATATATGGAAGAGAGACAGAGACAGAGGGAGACAGAGGAAGAGAGATAGAAATACAAAAGAAACAGAGACTTTGATTATTCTTGTCTTCCATATTAGGAAAGGATATGCGTAGATTCTGCATAAGTTTAAAATCTTTGTATTTTAAAATCACATACACACTGGCCAAAAGTTGAAACTGATAAAAGTACCAATAATTGAAGAACAACACATCTTTGATTGCTTTTTATTTATTCCTTGTACATGGTAAGTATTGTTTTCCTTAGAAAGGAAGTTTTTAATTATTTAATTTAAAAATGTGTGTGTGGGGGGGGATGGGTATGTGTGATTGCAGAATACTGAGGATATCAAATCCTGATGAGAATGTCAGATCTCTTAGCTAGAGTTACAAAGAACTGTGAGCTGTCTCAAATGCTGTGAAATAAAATAAGGCCTTTTACAGGAACAGCAAACACTCTTAAGCATGGGATGACAGTCTCTAGCTCCTCCTTTGTATTTTAAGATACTGTCCTGGGTTTTGAAAATCAAGAGGGCAGTTTCAATTTTCAAACATTTGCTACCAAAATTAAGACATTGGACAAGGTGTTTATTGTGTGAACAAATTTCCTTTCAGTAAAGCAGACACTTAATCTCTCTTTGCAATACACAGTGCTGTATGAGAACATTATGTACCCTATACTGATAGCTTTCTGCATAGGAGTCACTTGATTGCAAATCAAAGAAATTCTTCAGCCCAGGGTGATCTACATATTTAATATGTGAGGGTGTATGCTAACAAGCTGATGTTTTAATATGTGATTTGCAATATAATTTCTAAAGAATACTACTATGTGTAAGTTAGTATTTCTATAGATCTACTGCACCAGCTAAAATAATAGATTATTAGCACCTTCCATATAAAAAATAATATATTTATCCCTTGATTTTGACACTTAAATAATATCCAAATTCCAGTGACTATTATTATGGTCATTCTAATAGTTTCTGTTTGGTTCCGTCCACATTTAAAAAGTATACTATCCAGTATGAATTTTGAGAACCAAATATTTTAAGATTTGAACCCAATCACACCTTTGCTTCTTACGTTCCCCAAATGTAGAGGAAAGTCAGCAGGATCTACCTCACTTGGGAGCTTGTTAGAATCCGAATTTCCAGGGTGGCTCTCAACTAGCTGTTTTGTAAGCCCTCAAGATACTTCGGATGCTTGCAGTGTTTTGGGGGGATTCAGGGCTCTGGGATAATTGGGCCGAGAATCAGTGCCATAGAATAATTGGATAATACCTTAGCATATCTCCCACACTAAGGATAGCAGATCTTCAGTGGGGAAAATGAATCTGATGCTGTTTAGCCAGGCTCCACAGAGTGGGCTCCTCTTTTCTTAACTCAGGCTAATTTTCATTGTGTTTATGCATCATCGATGGCAATCTAGAACACTCTCTAGTCCTTATGTTTCACAAGAGGCTTTAAGACGAGATAATGCATAAAGATAAATTTTCTGGCAGGGAGATTCTAATACTTTTCTGTACACCTAATTGTTCAGGAAGATTAGAAAACTTCTCCTTCTATTGGAAATAAAGATAAGGAACCTGGAGTCTACTTGCAGCTAGAAGCCCACAGGGGACTGAACGTTATGCTAATATCATGCTGAGGATGCTGGCCTACCATTGTTGAGTTCTGCATCTAAAGCCTGCAGTTTATGTTGCCTGTTTCTGTTTATTCTCTTTCACTTATAATTTGGAAGGTAAGCAAAATCTTTTTTTCACTTGTTGTAGAATATAATATAAAAACCTTTATGTTTCAATGAAAACTTGTGACAATTAATTGACTTGGGTTTTGAATGAGAGTATCAGGTTCTTGGTCAGTATTCCTGTGTGTTCTGATAACTCTAGAACCCTTTACTATGTTGAAATCTCTTCCATGCATATATGCAATACAATCTCTCTATTGAGCTGGTGTTTGACCTTCTCAGAGCCAGCTATTCTTGTGACAAAGGCTACCTGTACTTAGCAACAATTTCAAATTACAGAGGAAAAGAAATCCAAAGAAGTCACTGGTGAGAGCCCAAAGATGAAGCTAAAGATTTAAAAGATGTAGATAAAATCTTATTAAAAACCAAAGACTTAAATTAGGAATAGTTCATTTCAAATCTGTAAACTGGAAGGAGGCTACTAAAAGCATACTAATTTTTTTTTTAAAGATTTATTTATTTATTATATGTAAGTACACTGTAGCTGTCTTCAGACTCACCAGAAGAGGGCGTCAGATCTCATTATGGGTGGCTGTGAGCCACCATGTGGTTTCTGGGATTTGAATTCATGACCTTCCGAAGAGCAGTCAGTACTCTTCCCCACTGAGCCATCTCGCCAGCCCGGCATACCAAAATTTTAAGACGTGAATAATTCAAAGGCTTTTGTTGAGACATCAGATCCATCCTGACAACAACCTATCTCCTTAAGCCGTGTGCTAAGTACTGTTGCTTATAAATTGACGATGCCAAAATGGCAGGGAGCAATTGAAAATGTGTACAGGCTCATGAAATAGAACTGGCAAATGCAGCGCACTATATTACAAGGACAGCACCGATTAAAATAACATGGTGACCACTGGCTGATCATAAGCAGGCACAGGAAATAGCTCCAGGAGTTAAAGCTATCCAGGCAGATCAGTTGAAGTAAAGCAAATGATAAAGAGAAAATAGTGTTTGCTTAATAAGGATTAAACTTTACTTAAATATTGTACATTGATTATATAAAGGATAATGTAACAATAACTGTCTGTATTTGACATCAGATGTGTTTCTCTAGATATTTTTGATGACATTGTTTACATAGAAGTATGAAGATAGGTTCGTTCCTAATAAAGTGCTGTGAAATAATGGAAATATCTTTAAAAATTCTGTCTTCATTTTCACCAAGAATGTTATTTAGCCAATCACTAAACCCTTCAAAATCTCACCGAGTTTTACCACTTGTCACAACGATGTGTGTAACCAATAGGCATGAGTATGTTTTAATAAAACTTTAGAAGATCCCAGTTGTTTGGTTCCAAGTACTTAATGTTGAGATACTCACATTTGACTTCAACTCCAACTTTTGAGGGTTTGACACCCACTTCTGAACTATTCAACTTGCACACATACACACACACACACGCACACACACACATATACAGACACATGCATACTTGAATATCTAAAAAATATCTTAAATAGTATCATTCTGGTGTTGATCGTGGTTTTAGTTATTTGTACAGTCTTATCCTTAAATAAATACACAGCAGATACAGGGAATATTGTTCTAAGTTCATAAATACACACATTATCCAATTCTTTACCTCCTATAATCCACAAGAATTTAAAATATTATTTTATATATTATATAATTCATTATTCTCACAATCAATCAATATATCTATAATGTTTACGATAAAATACCAATGAACATTATCAAACTCAGATAAGAAAAAAAATCACCTATATTACTGTCTTTGTCAGTGTTCTATTGCTTCAAAGAGACACCAAGTTCATGGCAACTATTATAAAAAGAAACCATTTAATTGGGGCTTGTTTATAATTTCAGAAATTTAGTTTATTAGCTTCATAGCAGAGAGCATGGGCTCCTGAAATTAGACAGGGTACCTGAGAGTTCTATATCCAGATCCACAGGCAGAAAGAAGAGAAAGGACTGGGATTGACTTGGGCTCCTGATACTCCAAAGCCTTCCACCAGGGACACACTTCCTCCAACAAGGCCACACCTACCTCAGCAAGGCCAAGCCTACTTTAACAAGGTCATGGTCTATGAGGTCTGCTGTTATTCACACCATCACAAGTGCTTTTGCGTAACCTTGTTTATTTTAAGTTTCACATTTAAATTTGAAAGTAAAAGACTGTCAAAATGATAAGCAGGCAAAATACATCTAAACATTACTATGACTCCGGAATAAATAAGTTTTCTGTGAGTCCAGTATTGTATATGTGACTGTTGAGTTGTCTGTTGGCCCACAGTTTGAGGGGATACCATCTGACATATCATCAGCAGGTGGTTTGTGCTGTGGCAGTGAAGGTGTGAGGCTCACTGCACATATTTTGCTTGAGAAAATAGAAAGTACATTTGTACCAAATTTTTAAATGTCTCCCTCTAAAAATAGTATGTATGTATGTATGTATGTATGTATGTATATATGTATAAATGTATGTATGTATATATGTATGAATGTATGCATGTATGAATGTATGTATGTATCTATCTTAACCATATATGACACTTATTAGGGTACATCACACACATTATATGGTAAGTTCATTTAAACTCCCTGACACCTTCCCCTCTAACTTCTACAGTGATAGGTATCCATATGCTTTTTTTTTTTTCAAAAGGCCTTTAGTGTTAATCACTGCTCCTCATATTCCTTCCTCTATTCTGTTCTCCCATACATTTAAGAAGTCAGACAAGCACATATATTAAACCCAAGGGACAATGTGTAGCAGTCATTACTCTTCTTATATCATCTGGGTCCCTGGCATCAAGCTCAGGTTGTGTAATTTAGCAGCAAATTAACTGATGAACCTCTTACTGGTTCTCTCTCTCTCTCTCTCTCTCTCTCTCTCTCTCTCTCTCTCATAACATTTTAATCCAACCAACTTGGCAATGAATAATAATCATCACATGAATCTCATTTCAACTTATTCTCCACACATCTCTATCAAAACAACATTCCACCACTAATAACCATGAGCTCAACTTTATCAGACTCAAATCTGTTGAAAACTTCAAATTTTGTTCTGAGAATCAAATAATTCACTGAAACTGTGGGCCCCTGTAAAGTGCAAGTGATAACAATGACAACAACAAAAACAAAAACAAAAAAAACCAGTATAATCAACAAGTTATGCACTTCTGCTAGACAATGGCATGCATACACACACACACACACACACACACACAGAGAGAGAGAGAGAGAGAGAGAGAGAGAGAGAGAGAGAGAGAGAGAACTCCTGAAAAGAGCTGAAAAATCAAATACTGAATGACAGCAACATACATACCAATCCATGTATCTCCATGTCTAGCACCTAAGAAAGGTAAGTTAAGTATGTCATCATTTGAAGAAATAAAATGTATTCAGTTAGCTCTGAATTCATAGTGTCTGTAAAGCCCAATCCTGGGGAAATTATTTCTTTCTGAGAGAATGAAATCTCTGACCTGGATGAAGATCTAACGTTCTATTTGTGCTGTAAGATCTTTCCACAGATTGGTGGGACCAACCCTAGGAAGGTGGACTTACCTTAAACCATGCTGAAGAATTAGGAGGAATGATTTTGAAATGATCCATCCCAGTGTGAGCTGAAAATAATAGGTGTGAAGCAGCAGTATATATTTCCTATCAGCTTCAGCATGCCTATGTTCTCTTTACTCCTTGCTATGCCATTCTTCCCAGGTGGAAAGGATTTTATATTCTGGCATTGTGGATAGGAAGTAGGCAATTTGACTTTGATCTTACAGGAAGCTCAGCAGTAAGAGATTGCATTCAGTGTCATGCAAGACTAGAACTGCAGATTTCAATATTGAGATTTTCAAAAGAAAACGTGGCAGTTTAATTTGGAGTAAATACATCTAAAACACATCTTCTTTTTTTTCTTTTTCTGAGAAATGACCATGAGTTTAAAGAAACATGTTGAAATTTGTGGCTTACAAGCGATGTAATTAGGTGTCAAGTAGAGAAGAGTTAGGTTTTTGATGTAGGATCATATTTGTCAACTTAATGCGATATAGAATCAACATGGAAACAAAGCTCTGTGCATATCTGTAAAAATTGTCTAAGTTAAGTTAGGAAGATTTACCCTAAATATGGTAGAACAGTTCCTTGCAATCCTCTAACTTCAACTAAAAACAAGAAACAAGCTGAGCACAGATATTGCTTTCAGCATCTTGATACAAGATGTATATGACCAGATGCCTTAGACACCTTACCTGTCCCATTAAGACAATAAGATAGGCTGTACCCACAGATTTTCTACAAATTACTTCTTAAGATATTTTTGTCATAACAAGTATACAAGTAACTAATATACAGCCTCTAGTGCATTTGAGGTTAAATTTGGTTTAAAACAAACAAAAAACCCCAACAAAACAAGAAAACAAAAAAATCCCTCCTCTTATGTGACTCTGCTGGTGTAGGGATTCTTTAAGACTCTCTTTGCTTAGTCATCCTTTTTGTAAATCGAAGCTTTATGGTGAATTTATATTGTTTCACCCTGTAACTCTTAAAGCAAGTGGAGCCATACCTTCATAGCACTTTCTCTGTTGTCCCCATGTAAAGTATGTGGTTTCTCTTTAACTGAGTTACTGTTTAAATATTACTTTTACTATACCTGCCTCATCCGTATTATTCAAAAGGTTCAGACTCCTGACCTGGAAAACTACCTAACTTCTATGTTTGTGTACTTGATTTTACTCTCTCTGATTCAAAAGACCCAGGGACGTGCAGTATCCAAAAACTTGCTACAGACAAAATGTTATATTGTCTGATATCTTGAGGTTTTTTTTCAAACACCTTAATCCATTGCTTTTTTTATTTTACCCTTGCTCAAATATTCAGGACATGGATAGAATAGGCAGAATTCAGCTAGATTTTTGTCATTCTACAACAGCAATAACCTGTAGCCCTGTTTCCTGTTGATTTCTTGTTATCCTCTAAAATTTTTATCAGAGCATTTATTTTAGAGACATGGTATCATGTAAACAAACCCACCATGTATAACTAGCCTGCGTCCACCTGCCAAGGACCAAGACCACACATTTGAGCCAACATTCCTCACTCTTCCTAAACATAGGCTTTTGTAGCTGATTTTTCTGTGGATTATGATTTTCTGATTTCCTACCAAGATTGCCTACTAATCTGTGCATAAAGTGTTCCAGGACTTTGATGTTCCACAGCTCCACATTTTTGACATTCCACATAACAGTTTTATTAAAGCAATAGTTACCTTTCTGGCACCAATATTCTGCAATACTCTTTTTTCGATACTTCATCCAAATACCTGACAAGAGGCAACACAATAGATGAGTGGTGGTGTATTTTGGCTCACAGTCTCAGGTGATCTCTTTCATCTCAGTGCGGAATGCATAGTGGCGCAGAGCTGTAGCAGCAGAAATGTCATTCTCCGAGAGATAATGAAATTCCAGAGTTGCACTGGTTCTCCCCGATTTCTTTGTGTTTTTTCCAGCACCTTGGGTGATGAAGTGGCCCTACACATTTTAGGATGAGAGTTCTTCCCTCAGATAATATTCTTTGGAAACATGATTACACACACACACACACACACACACACACTGATATGCCTCCTCATCAGTCTATACATCTACAGAGGCATGCACTTGTACACATGGGAATGTACAACACACATATATACCACATATAAACCTATTATGCAACATATACATCTAACTATCACATGTGTTGATGAAATACACATGTTTGTTTCTAAGATAGTTTAGATTCTAATGGTTCTGAAATTAAATATATAAATTTATGACAAAATAATGCTGACATAAAGACTTAAGGTCTTGTACGTTTTTTAAATACTGTCTTCAAAATGTTTTTGTTTTCATAGTTTTCTTTTAAAGAGATTTTATAAATATTATTTATATTCCAAATTTCACCAGATTTATTAAAGGAGGCATGCTGATAGATTTTACCTACATTTCAGTTGTCTAGGTTTTTGACCATGATATTTTGATTTTTCTTTGTGCTTTTAGAATGGTATATTGTTTTAAATATGTATTTTGTGCTATCAGTCTAAGAGAAATGGAGAATAACTGATGTTTGTTATCCAGTGCCAATCAACTTGCTTGGATTATTCAATTATGCCAACCACACAACAAGCTACTCATACATTTACATTTTGAGATTGAGAATTTTCCCTTAAGTACCTGAGGCTCAGAGCAATTGAAAAACTTGCTGAAGATCTCTGAGCTTTGAGAATTGGATGCAGGATTTCAATCGCAAGCCTTGTGCTCTGTCTAATACATCTGTCACCCATTTCAAGTAAACACTAATGTGCGGAATACACAAAATGGAATTTCACATCAAGGAAGAAATAGTCACACACATTTCACTCCTAGCATACTACCTAACCTTATACTCTGAAATCCTTGTACTTTGATCATATAAAAGTTTTAATATTCATTGAAGACAGACAGAGTTATGTGAAAGAAGAACTAAAGCTGAGTCATGAATCCTATGAAATTACCTTATAGAACTAGACTCCATAGCAAATTGACCACGTAAGCTTTGCATGGACTTAAGGATATGTATTTGCTTTTGCCTCCCATAGTTGATGGGGAGGTCTAAATATAATATGAGAACCATAAATAACTTGCTTCTTTGAAGGAAGTTCACTCTCCTGGCATTGGAGTCTCAATAAGAGTCTCAATAAATGTAACTTTCACCCAGGGGGGGAAAAACATGCTTTTATCTTCTGATTCATTTCATATCATTTTATTTTCAACTCATAGATTTGAAAAATTATTTTGAACTAAAATCCATAACTTGATGAGATGCTTAGTTGTAATACATGGAGTAACAGAAAAATGACAAATTATATAGGTCAAAATACTTAACTTATAGTAACACAAATACCCAATCAGTTCTAAAAAAAGAAAGAAAGAAAGAAACAAGAGCAGAAAAAATATATCAACTTAAAGATTTCCATAGAAAATTAGGAAAAATATTGTATTTCAGTATCCACAAAGAACTAGTTGTATGGTGTGTGTGTTTGTGTGTGTGTGTGTGTGTGTGTGTGTGTGT